>PVJI01028731.1:0-16141 GCA_004026765.1 Micronycteris hirsuta
AAATGCTCCTAATGCAATTCAGGAGGCACGTATTACTATAGGGAGAGATGTGCATAACCAGAAAGGAAGCATTACCAGTGGATTGCTAAATTCAATGTATTTAACATTAACTCTTAATAAGCATTTTCTTTAGGCCTGTGCTTACAGTAAGAGGAAAGGACTGTAAACTCACATGGTATGACTTTAGAGGGGGACAATCTACCAAGTGCTTTGGGTCCAGCGCTAAATATTTTTACCTTTGAATCTCTTAATATTCAATACAGACTTTGCACTGCGTTCCTAAGATCCCCAGTAAAGAAACTGAAGCCCTGGACATTTATACACTATATATAACCAAATGTAATGTGACTAGCCCATTTTCTAAATGAGAAGTTCCATGCCAAGTTTTTGATCGACTGTGACATAGAAACTTGGGGAAAAATGTCGATAGAATGATCATGCATTTGTACATACTAATTTTTAATGATATAAAATATATTAGAAAGATCACACCCATTCACAGTTCATGTAACAATTGTGTAAACATTCTTCACGTGCATCTTCAACACTGGAATTGTAGTCCTGATGGATACATTTTATGAGGCACCTAATTCAGTTTCCTAGAAGGTATTGTGTTCACTTCGGCCCACGTGGCCTGAAGGCAGTACCGCTGAAGCCATGAATAATGTTCTACTGGAAATTTTATTCTAAGCCATAAACACACATTTACATAACATAAGACAGTTTTATGTTATGTAAAGACAGCTTTCTTTTTCCAGTGCCATATGTCCATGAGCTGCACAATGTAACCACATACTGAGATGCTGTTCAAACAGTCTTTCTAGAGCTTGTTTACAATGGCATCCAATTCTTGAAATTGTGATGTCATCCCACCGAAGTTAACCACTACTTCTGTGAAATTTGTTTTCTTCCTGTTTTCTTTTCCTCCTCTATCCAGTGACTTCTAAAGCAACCCAAATAAGCCTCCATTGAGATTCAGCCAATATGCCTTTCCCAGACAGTACTTCGCTGTTTTGAGCAAAATAAAACAATTGTGTATCTTGTCATTTGAGCAACTGCAGAAGAATTCAAATACAAGGTATTTCTTAATAAAAAGAAACGGTCATGCTTGAGTTACATCATCACATGTTCATTCATTTCGCAGGCAGCTCGTGCCTTATTAAAATGAAATGCTCCTCAGGGGTCTAACGTGTCGAGACTTCTAGTCATTTATTTCTCCATATGAAGAAAAACATTAGCAACTTGTGGGTACAAGTGGAGAATGAGAAGGGCAATCATGAAGCCCAGCAGTGAAAACCACTCAAAGGGGGAAAAAAAAGTCCCAAGCTAAGCCCTGCAACTTATTAGTTGAGTGTGTGAACTTGGATAAGGCCTCTATAGGCCTCAGCTTCCTCATCTTAAAATTGGGTCAATAAACACTTCATAGTGTGGTTGTGTACATTAAATTTATTCCCCAAAAGCCCAGTTTTGGCCTAGTGTTTCACTAATAGTCAGCATTCAATAACTGGTAGAAAAACAGGGGTTTTTTGGGAAGGGGGCAGAATCTGGATACTGAACTGCTATACCTGTCTCAGAATTTTGCCTACGCCAACATGCTCATAGACATAAAAGCATTTATACAGCATGCATGCATACACAGGGGGGCTATCTGAAACTGAGCATTTTGATGAGCCAGTTGACAGCTCTATTTCTCTCTTCTGACAACCTTCCTTAACAGATTTCATAGGGGAAATACAATCAGAGTCACAGTCCAATCTGTGAGTAAATGCGCCCCCACATGGGGCTACTTCTAGGTGAAGAAGATGCGTGATTACAATGCCACACACATTACTAGGCGTCCACCAGTGTCCACTGGTGTGGTTGTAATATTCAATACATCTACATGTATAACAAAAATACAGTGTTATCATGCTTGGTTTTGTGCACTCGTATGTCTTAGAGAAGTTAAAATAAAATATATCTATAGTTGTACAATCTTTTATGTTTACCTACATATCTATCAATTCTGCTGCCCTTTCTTCATTTAGATTTGAGTTACAGAATGATAGCATTTCTTTCAGCCTGAAGGAGTTTCTTCAGTTTTTTGCTTGTAAGTCCAGCCATCTAGCGAGAAATATTTTGATTTAAGAATGTCTTTATTTACTGCCCTGGCCAGGTGGCTCAGTTGGTCGGAGCATGGTACTGTATACCAGAAGGTTAAGGGCTTGATTCCCAGTCAGGGCACATACCTAGGTTGTGGGTTCAATCCCTGACTGGGGCGTGTATGGGAGGTAACCAACTGATGCTTCTCACATCAATGTTTCTCTCTCTCGCCCTCTCTGTCTCTTTCCCTTCCTCTCTCTAAAATCAGTAAACATATCCTTGGGTGAGGATTGCTTTCAAATATTTTATTTATTTATTTTTAGAGAGAAGGAAAGAGAGGGAGAGAAACATCAATGTGTGGTTGCCTCTCATGTGCCCCCACTGGGGCCTGGCCTACAACCTAGGCACCAGCTGGGAATCTAACCGGCCACCCTTTGGTTCACAGGCGGCGCTCAGTCCACTGAGCCACAACAGCCAGGGATCATCTAGAATTCTTGGTTGGCAGTTTATTTTTTTCCTTCAGCACTTTGAATATGTCATTCTAATGCTTCTGGCCTTCCCATTGTTTACAGTGAGAACTTAGCTACTAACCATATTATGTTCTGTAAAAGAATAAGTCAATCTTCTCTGGCTGTTTTGGGGCATTAAAACCTATGGGTTTATTGTGTTTGGGGTTTGTTGAGCTTCAGTATATATGCCCTTTTCTACTTCTTTTCTTTCTGGGACTCTCATAAGACCTACGTTAATACACACAATATTTTCCCACAGGTCTCCAAGTCTCTGGTATTTTTTTTTTCATTCATTTTTCTCCCTGTACTTCAGATTGGAGAATTTCTTTTTATCTTCAACCTTACTGATGCTTTTTCGTGCTATCTGAAATCTGTCCTCAAGCCACTCTAGTGAATTTTTCATTTCAGTTATGGGATTTGCCAAATTCAGAATTTGTTTTTTAATTTTTTTATTGTTGTTCAATTACAGTTGTCCCCATTTTTCTTAATATTGTGTACCTACGCTAATATTCTGGATTTCTTGTCACTGTCATCATACTTCCTTTTAATTATTTAAAAATGGGTCTCTTCAGTTCTTGAGGGTATTTATAATAGGAGCTTTTAAGTCTCTACCTGCTGAATCTAACATCTGACTCAGAGACAATTTTCTTTTTCTGCTTTTTCCCCTGTGTGTGGATCACAGTTTGCTATTTCTTTGGAAATATATATGTTAGAAAAAAAATCAACATTTTAATTAGCATATTAAAGAAGCTCCAGATTCCAATTCCCCTCCACACTCCAGGATTGCTATTATAAAAGTTTTAATAACTTGCCTAAACAATATCTGTGAAATAATTTCCCGCAGTGTGTGCCTGCTAATATCCCTAGACAGACTCGTAGGTGGAGAACAGGAAGACAGCTATTGGGGGGAGGGGGAGTCAGGAGGTAGAGGGATCGAGCAAAAAGGAAAAAGGGCTCATGGACGTGGACAACAGTGTGGTGAGGGTATAAGGGGCATAAATGGTAGTGGAGAAAACACACAAATATATATATATACACACAAAAAAAAAAACCCGAATTAGTTGTCATTAGGCACTGATTGGCCAGCAGTTGTATTCAAACACTTGGAGTTAGTAAGATTTCCAACTTTTGTCAATGTCTCTGCCCGTGTGTTAGGAAATGTATTCGAAGTTCAGGCAGTGTGTAAGTCATCCTACAGCACATACATAGAGAATCTGTCCAAGACCTTTATGGCGCTAGGATTTCCTGTATACCCCTGATAAAATTTCTGGCTAGTCTTCTAGTCAAGTATTTGTCCCAATCAAGACAGTCACTTTAGGCCCACTGAATTGCTAGTTAGCCATTCATTTGCTAGCCTTACTGATATCTGTGTGCATGCGGTTTACTATGTTGGGCTCCTAATAAAGTCAGCCCCTCAGGCAGTGAAGCTGCCGGTTTTCCTATGTTTACACTATGCTGATATCACAACTATGCTGACCAAGCTGGGGGTGTGGCAAGACCCACCCACCCCCATGCCTGGCCAAAAAACAAAAAAAAAAAACCACAGCTTTCCCCAATTTGTGTTCAAAGTTCAATAGTTTTCCATGTGTAATCACTTTCCAAATAGGTATATGCCTTTGGTTGGTTTCTAGAGTCATAAAATACTTTGTCCAGTTTTATTGTTTTTCAAGGGGAGGGGAGTAGATTCGTTGAGTTTCTCACTTCACTCCCAGAAGTCCTATTGCCAGAGACTAATTTCTATTCATACTTATATGCCAGGTACAGGGCTAGCCAATTAATTTACATTATCTGTAACCCTTACAACAACCCTACAAGATATGCACTATTATCCTTATTTTTGAATTAGTAAAACGAGGCTCACATAATTTAAGTCAATTGCCAAAGAGAGCAAAATAAAAAATATAAACACAAAAGCACCATGCTACATAAACACAAGCGGGAGCACGGGTGATTATTGCTTAGCATTTAGTTAGCAGATTTATTTACTCAGCCAACCTCCACTCTAATTATGTTTAGTTTTCATTCTCCAGTGAAAATGTTAACTGGCAAGAAAATACCAAATAAACCAGTAGGAGAAATGAGCTAATTTCCGTAAAGGATAGACCCTGATCAATGAAAACAGTCTTATCTGCCATGGCTGGTGTGGCTCAGTGCATTGAGCACTGGCCTGCAAACTGGAATGTTGCAGGTTTGATTCCCGGTCAGGGCACATGCCTGGGTTGCAGGCCAGGTCCCCAGGGGGGCCACATGAGAGGCAACCATACATTGATGTTTCTCTCCCTCTCTTTCTCCCTCCCTTCCCTTCAGTCTAAAAATAAATAAATAACATTTTTAAAAACAAAAAGAATTATGAAGAGTAAGAAGACCTTGCATAAACAGGTTGGGAACAACACACAACAGACTCTTGGAAACCATACTCTCCGATGGTGAGAGGAAAGGTACATGGCTCCAGAAAGGCTACAAAAACCTCTGTGGGCAACTGACATGCAGCCTACAGTCTGGAAGAGGAACTGGGCAGCCGGTTGTACATACAGAATTAAGAGCTGAAGACAATTAGATGAGTAAAAGTCAATGGAGATTTAGGACCACTTCTCTGCACTGAACGTCCATGCAGGCCTTCAACGTAGTCAAGACTTTCCTGTTTCATTGATTTTGCTCACATCACCTTCCATCTGTGGCACGTCCATGCATTTTTCATTTGACTCACGCCATCCTCCAAGGCCAATCCCAGAGATCATCCCTGCCTTAGACACTCTACCTCCTACTTCTTCAGCCCCATAAGAGTTAGTAGAGGGCTCTGAGTAAAGTGCATTCACTTGCGTATCTATGCAGAGTGACACTTGTCAGTACCAGCCAGTCAGACAGCCCGTTTGGCTGCAGTTAGTCAGTTTCACTAAAACTTTTTCAAAACCAAGTTTCAAAGAATAAAATATGACATAAAGAGATTAACTATGAAGCTAATTTTTCACACTCCTTTGATGAAGAATTATGAATGTCCTTGAAAGCTTTTCAAGAACCACCAGAGAACAGATGGGAACAGACCAGCTCCTCCACGGACACCTGTGGAGGATAATGTCTGCACGGTCCTGTCTGATCGATCTAAAATAGCTCTTTGGCAACACGGGTAATGTCTAAAGCATCTTGCGGGTATAAGTTGGATGAGGAGAAAGTATCCAATTTCAAGATTAATTCCTACTTCATTTACTTAGAATTTCTTAGGTGTGATACATTAAGACTGAGGTAAACAAATGTACAAAATATTTGATTCAAAGAGCTTCTTTTTGGTGTGAATAGTTATGGACATTGAAGCCATTTGTCTCAAGAGCATTCAGTTCTGGAGAACACCTAAAATATGAATTAGTAACCCAACTTTTTCTAAGTTTTAAGATTTAAATCAAATCCAATTTCCAAAACAAAAAACATGTCTATGAAAATGTGATCATATAATAAACACATTTTTCAAGGGGTCCTGCCTCTGCAGATCTCTTTTTAACCTATGTAACAATGCCAAATATAAAGATTTAAATGTTCAGTTTAGTTCAATGTCAATAAAAAGGCTTCCTATTCAAATTAAGATATTTCTTCATCATCTGCAATGTATTAGATTTTCTACAAAGTACTGCGAGCTTATAGAGACAAGAACGAGATACTGCCTTGTCCTCATAAAGCTTTCTCTCTGGAGAAAAGAAAACCTATGTAGATGTGATACATGATACATCTGTAACATGTTACGTGCATGCTGTAAAAACAAGCAAGAACTTAAAGAGCAAACTGCTTCTGCTTCAGAAGACTGGGTACTGCTCATTGAGAAAACGGTCCTGAAGTTGGGTTTTGGAGGATGGGTAGAATTTTGAGAAAAAATAAGGGGAAAGGCAACTCAGCCATAAAAAGTAAACAGTTTTTGCAAAAGCTAAAGGACTGAAAACTTCAAGTCACGTTATGCTTGAGACGCAAGCTGAGATAGTGCAAATGATGGATAACATGGTTGGAAAGATAGATCAGAACATATTCTACGTCCTATTCCCTTGCTACTAAGCATGGCCAGCTACGGAGATGAGCTTTGTAAGTGAGGGGTTGCTGGGCAGAAAATGGGAGTGTATCGGAGAATACTAAAGGTCAAAGGTAAGATAAGCAATGCAAAATCAGATGTAGAGTAAGGACATTGGAGTCAGACTATTTGGGTTCACTTCCTGGTTCAAACACTTGCTAGTGATTTGATTTTGGGCAAAAGAACGTCAGCAGTCTGTGCCCTAACTGCCCTTCTGTACAAATGGAAATAATAATAGAGCTGTTATGGAGATCGCATGAGCTATGCAAAGCACTTGGAACTGTGCCTGGTAATATTCATGCTGTCACCACCACCGTCACTGTAATCTTACACAGGGGTCTCTACGAAGTATTACAAAGTCAAATGTCTCTGGGCAAGGCATCAATGAGTGAGGTGGAACGGGTGTGGCAAACTGAAGAGCAAGCTTGCTTGCCCAAACCTGCGCTTCTCAAACTTGAAGGTGCACAGGAATCACCTGGGCCTCTTCTTAGAATGCCGACTATGATTTATCAGACCCGCATTTCTTAGCAACTCCCAGGTGATGTTTGTGTGCCGGTCTGGCAACCACACTTGGAGTAGCGAGTCTGAAACACCTGTTACTCAGTTGTAGCTGATGGCACCTTTGAGACAATGTGAGAATGAGTGCGTAGGGCAAATCTAAGTTTTCAAAAGGAGACAGAAATACATATTTTTTTAAAATATATATATATATATGAAGCCTCTCAATTGTTAAATGCTGGCATTCATTTCCAAACAGGTCCTAAGTAAAAACATCGTATGCTTTCCAAGATGGATTCAGCCTGTGGACACTCAGTTTGCAAATTCTGGCCTGAATGAAGTGACAGTGAGGGTCAAACAAAACCTGGGATGAGAAACCAGGGAAGTTCAAGTACACAGCAACCAGACTGCAGTTAGGGCTGGAGAGATCCTGGGGGCAGCGTGTGAGTGTGAGAGAAAGTTTAGCATTGGTTTACTTGGATATGTGGGGTACATTTTAAAAGATGGTGCATACTGTGAAGAGACTTTTGAATTACACTGAAATTTTTGGATTTTCATTTTGTAGAAAGTAAAGGTGCTACACCGAAGGCGATTTTGTTAGTGGAATCTGAATTAGTGAGAAGCCAAAATTAAAGATGACTTAAGAGAAAACAGTTGTCTTACAAGAGTGCATAGAGTAATATGAATTGCTAATGGAGATTTTCAAGAAGAGGTCCTACTAGGCCTATTTTAATGAATTAGATAAGGCTCATTTCTAATTAACGGCATCTATTTGCATGCAAACAATGAGCTAAGGTCTTTAAAAAACAATTTCTTCCCTTAAGTGCATTTAGGAATGCATCCCATTAGTTTATTTGCACCATTAATTTACTTGGCAAACTAGCATAGATTATATACAGGTAAACTTTGCTTCAAAAATTCAGAAGTAGAGGCATTGAAATGAAGAAGAAACTACCAATTTTACCTGAACTCTTACACATAAGGGCTTTAAAAGATGCCTAGCCTTACTGTGAACTTAGATGTATCCTGAAAGAGGTTTTTAGTTTCTTATGGAAGTGACGTGAAAACTTTTTCCCCCTATCACTGCTTGCCAAGAAAGGTGGCGGTATTCCTCTGAGAAGGGACCACTGCCCGGATCTTGGTTTCCATATACCATTCTCCGCTAAAACACAGCAAAGGCCCTTTGGGGAAATTATTGCCTCCAAACCTGGGGCAGGAAAAATACAAGGTGAGCCTGGGTTATTAAAGCAGGAAGCTTGAATGAGCTCCTGCTGCTCAAATTGGGTAAAGGGGAGCATCAGCAAGACTCATAACTGTAATTCATTCAAACACATTAAATAAATATAAACACAGAAGGCCATATTGACATCAAAGAGAGAAAAAAGAAAATTTTGTGTAAGTTTGTGTGTGTGTGTGTGTGTGTGTGTGTGTTTAAAGAAGAAATCAGCTTGTAGGACTATGTCAGAATAAGAAAAATCACCATTTTACCACCCTTGATGTAATCATGGAGATAAATAAGGATCACCAGGGGATGTTAAGGCCCTAAGATGACTTACTAATTTCATAGACAGCACTGTTACTTGATAATTCAAGATCTGATAGCCGCTATCTTAACTAAATGACCAAACTCGGCAGCATTTAGAGTGGAAGTACCTCATATTATGCATCTCCGGATGTGATATTAAGTACGTGGCATCCTGTCAGATGTATTCTTGCCTAATCCATTTGACTTGTATTTTCCAAGTCTCATCTAGACTCAACTTTCAGTTTATAAGAAATACAGAGTATAGAGAACACGTTACACTATATCAAGAAGGAAAAATATAAGATAAATCCAGAAAGGTGAGGGTTTTTTTTTTTTTTTTGAGGATAGTGCACTGGGCTCTTTCAAATGTCAGTGTCAGTAAAAAACAACACCACCAAAGGTGGGAGCGCTGTTTTAGCACAAAAAGAGACCGAGGAAACATGATAGCTGAAGGGAATCAGAAAACGCCACCTTAAAATATGCCACTTTGGCATAAGGATTATTTTGAGCTGAAGTCAACTGATAAATAGCAGACACAGGAAAAGCTGTCTTCCTCTCTGTTTCTGCCTAAAGGTAGGGCACACATCTCCCTTTGCAAAGGTAACCCCCTCTCCCCGTTCCTGGACCAGGAATAGGAGAAGACTCTTCTCACTGGAGACAGCTTCGCCCTGAATCTGCATAACGAAATTTTACTAAAAATAAAAATAAAAAAAAACCCCACACACCTTAATGAAATATCCCTTATCTTCCATTAGTTTTCCCCATGTACTTCATGTCCCTTCCTACAATAAATCAGCCCTAGAAGCACAAACCTGTTTGCCTTTGCCTTGCCCTGCGTCTGCAGTTTACTGCTCTTCGTTAAAACGGTATATAGCTCTTAGGCTTACCACTTCTTTTGGGTTTTCACTTCTATTCCATGACGCCCCTCGTGCCACAGAAACATCAATTAAGATGTAAATACCCATTCGCTTATTAAGGTGTTTTTGTCAGTTTAACTCCAAGGCTCTGGAATGAAACCTTAGAAGGTAGAGGATAAAGGGTTTTTTCCCCCTCCCCTACAAAACCACATACAATGCATGCAACATGATGGGATACTAATGGGGAGATTTGGATGTGGGCAGGATATGATGTAATACTATGGTATTTTAATTGAGTTATGTATGAGAAACCACTATGGTAATACATGGCATGGCGATACTCTAAGATGATGAATGCAGACGTATTAAGGGTGAAGTATGGGAGTGTTTATAACTTGCAAATGTTGAAACAACAAAAAGTGTGCGTGTGTTATTTCCTAGATTAAAGCAGATCTGAGGGAGAGGGAGAAAGAAAAAGCATATATGGTTAAGTGTTAAATCTTAATGATTGGATCTAGGAAATTAGGAGAGGGACAGAAGAGTACATAGGTATTCATTATGCTACGTTTTTCTATATACTTGAAGTTTTTCACTAGAAACAGCTGGGAAAATGTCAAGCAATATTTCTGATCGGGTAACATGTAAATGCAAACTGTTATTCCTCAGTCTATGTTAGTACAATAATTGCCTTATCTATGAAATGGGGAAAGCGATATCTCATTTGTCTAAAGGGAAAAGGAAAGGTAGTGTCTCGAGATCGGTTTTTATTGCTAATGGGTTATGATTCAGAGATTTCTCATTGCAGGGATTCCAGTGCCCATCGGCTTGCTGGCTAGAAATAGTTAAGATCATTTTGATGCCACAGACCCCACCGACAATCTGGTGAAGCCTGAGAGTCCTTCTCAGAATAATGTTTATAAGTGCATGATACAAAATACATAGGACTCCAGAGGAAGCCCATTTTATCGATATATAGTTAACAATGATTAGAAAACCAAATGTGTGATATACTAATTGTTTATTATTTATTATACAATTATTTATTAGCTTATTATTAACACATTAGTAAGATCTTATGGCAGATCTAATACCCACTGCAGTTTTGATGCAGCAATAAGCATGAACATGATTTTGAGATGACTCTGCCAACTCGAATGAGAGGTGAAAACCTGCGTGGTTTCCTGAGTACTGCTAGTATCACTCCGGTTTGCTGCCCATATTCAAAATGAAGGGAACGCGCGATTCCAGTTAGAGGTTAGTGAGACCAGAGGCAAGTTTTTCCTCCATTAAAGCTCATAGGACTCCTTGAATTCTATCACGGGGCCCGGGCTTAAAAATCTTCATATGCAGCCTTGCTTTATTCTAACCTATGACTTCCTTTGATGGCTAATAGGGTTTCATTTGCATCGGTTTCATTTACAAAGACAATGTTGGGGGCTAAGCCATCATCAAACTTCTTGCCATCATGCTTCAACCTATAGAGGTTATCCAGTTCCTCTGCTACATAATTGAGGCAACAGCGCATTTTCTATCTTACACTGCACAGCTAATTGACTATATTTTCTACTTCATTTACTTGCAACATAGCCTAACCTTAATGGATGCCCATCGCTATTTGAATTTTTCTGAACCCCTCCTTCTCATATTTTGATATCCTGCATTTTCAAAGAGAAAGGTTTACAATTGGGTAGCTGTAGTGCTACAAGTAGTTTTTGCAGAATTTTTTTTTGCTTGCATTATACATGTTCTTTCATTTGTGTATGTGAACTAAGAAACACTAAATATTTCCAATAGCCATACTTAAAGCCCACTGCAAACTAAGGAAACTGTTGAAACCTGCAATAGCCATCTGATTTTTCACCTGTGTAACAAATAACTGCTATTTCCTTCAAACTTGTACTTGAGTTGTACTGAAAGTATGCCATTGATTTATAATTGTTTCATGAGTACAGCCCTCCTGCAATTGTTAGGTTAATATATTCTCTATAAAATATTATTTTGTTTTACTTTATTTGCAGTCTGGTGCTTGGAAATACCTGTGAGTGTATTGGTAGAAGTGGCACTTATATTTTACTATGTTTTTACATTTCATAAAATTCAAATGATACGAAAGTCCTCAGGAAGTATACCACAAAACTGATCTCAGTGGAAATTTAAATATGCTAACATTTCTTTTTAAAATGTAGTGTGCAATTGACAACTCTAAAAGCAGAGTTAAAAAGAAAAACCTCAAGGAAGCTGATCTTGACTTTTTAAAGCACAAAAGTGCAATATTTAATGTAGGTCAAAATGTTTAAATGGGATCAATTATTCTAAACAATCACAGCCATATCCCTAGTTGTAATTAACCTACAATTTGTGTAATATCTCACAACAGAGTCAGCATATACCACTTTCTTATAAACTTAGAAGGATCTAAAATTTTAAAGCTTATTTGGCAAAATAGGCATATTGTTCTATCTTCATGAATAAATTCTAATTTGCATTTTGAAGTCAATAACAGCTAACAAAATTTTAAAAGTTCAGGTAAAAAGTTATCATAGAAAATATCAATATAATCTATTTAAACACTATGAGTAAGATATTTAAACGTGAGAAACAATACTTTATATATAAAAAAGAAGAAATAACCCTTTAATCAATTGAACTCACTTTATGAATTTAAGATATTTATTTTTATAGCATGTTATTCAATTTTTCTTAATCTTTTCATTTCTTAAAATCTTGTTTAGATCAGATTGAGCTGTGTTCAGAAACCACATTATACAGGTTTCAACCTGTTCAGAGTGCAAACATATCAGTTATTTAAATATTGGGATAGTTGTGTGTTTAATAGAAGGATTTCAACTTAGGAGAAAAGTACATAATTTTCCCAAGGAAGCAGTTTAACTACAAAGGTTGGGTCTTTATTTTATGTCATCAATATATAAATTACAACATTTCCTAAATGAAGATGAAAAATAAAAAATGTTTTTAGAGGATGCTCTTATTTTTTTAACTTTAGCAAGATTTGCGTGCGTGTGTGCATGGGTCACCTAATGCATCTGTTTTGTACCGGAATATAAATTCTATCTACTTTCTGAATAATGCAACATAAGAAAAGGCAGCAAGAGGAGGTGGGCAAAGACAATGGGCACAATTCCAAAACCTTTCTAACACATCCTCACCAAAGACGCTTATCAATGACTTGTGTTAGCTTTCTGAATATTAAACATTCACCTATTATGTGGATGCAAGGTAAGAAGCAAGAGCCTGGCAACGGAACTGAGTTTGCATTGTTCACAACAATAGTCTCATTTGGTAAATAAAGGCCAAGTTGTCTCTGATGGAATGGGGAAACTTCGCACCATCAGCTGGCAGCATAATACACAATCCCATTTATAAAAATATCTATGCCTTC
This sequence comes from Micronycteris hirsuta, assembly GCA_004026765.1. Lineage (NCBI taxonomy): Eukaryota > Metazoa > Chordata > Mammalia > Chiroptera > Phyllostomidae > Micronycteris > Micronycteris hirsuta. Next base: position 12,920 of record PVJI01028731.1, read on the forward strand.
CAACTGCAGCAGCATGCATTTGGCTTTCTGTGCTTTCAATGCATTCCCAGGGAAAGGTAAATGATGATCAAATTCAATAATAACCTTTCTGAGGTTTTGTTTTTCCCCTTTAGGTTTGAACATTTTTGGCCCAAGTCCCTCTTCAAGAAGAACTACGAAACGCAGTGGCACTAAACCGTAAATATTACTAGCACGTTTTTTTAGCCTGACAGTCACGTTTGTAGCTGTTTAAACACCTAGCCAAAGAGCCGTCTTTCCTACCAAATAGTCCTTTATAATTTCCTTTTCTCATCTTTAAAAAAATCATTGGTTCTCAGCTTGTTAAAGTTGGAATATACCGAAGACATTCACATTTAAACAATCATGTGATTTTTAAAACAGACTTGAAAGTTTAAAGTAGCAGAAAAGCACTTCCTAAGTAACTAGCAACAACCACACATTTCAGCATATGAGAAAAAGAAAGAAAAAAATGCATCATTGCTATTGATTTACCAGTAATGGGCTCCTTCATATTAATGCCTTTCACCCTGGTTCTAATCTTTCACAAAATCTCTTTTTTTTTTTAAGGAGAGCTCAAATAGCTCTGCTAAATTTTAAAATTCCTATTTTATTTGTCACCCTACCTCTTTTTTCTTTCTGCCAGCTGTTTGCAGACCTCCTGCCACCGCAGATTCAGGCTTCCCAATTTTTCTTGTAGAATCCCAGCATCTGCCTTTGAGGACTGTTGAATGATCTCTTCCCCGGTTGCGTTCAATACCCTGACAACAATTTGCCGCTGCCCGATGCCATCCTGGAGTTCCTGGAAGATACCAAAAAGGCAAAACAAAAATGAAGCCGCATGTCCTTTTATTTGAGAAAAGATTAAACAATGTGCTACCACGCGCGGTGCCTGCTAGGAGAGAAAGAAATAATAAAGCTCCATGTGAAAGTTTCTCTATGAAAGTGACATGTCTATATTCAAAGGATACAAGACAAAAAGACACCTTTTATGTGTTAGTAAAAAAAAAGTGCCCTCTCAGTTCAGCTCCAGTTTTTATATTTGTAAAGCTTGTCAGCTAGAGGATGTTATAATGTCCTACAAATCAATTAGTTGCAAACCTTCTCAAGAGCAAATTCGATTTTTTGTCCCCACAAGGATGTTCCATGTTTAATAGTCTACGGACTGTTGTAAAATTTAAATGTGAACAAAGTATTTGCATTTCTTAGTGACTATCAACGTAAGAGGTGAAAAAAGAAAATGCATAGTTTAGCCACAGTCTTAAGAAAAAATGAGACCCCTAGAAATACTTTACCACAAATTCACTACTGTATTAGAAGGAAGTTTATTTCAACCTGCTTCTATCAATGCATTTTGTTTCTAAAACAGAAATAATTGCTTTCAGAAGCAGCCTATCAAGAAATCCCTAAGGTAGAGCAAAAAATTTAAAAATAATCTAAATAATCTATAGCCACCAGAACATTTTTATGAGTCATTGATGGTGTTGAACTTAAATATATTCTACTTTTTATCTTGAATGAAATTTTAAAGGTAGAATGTCAGAAAAAAAAAAACGGTTCCATTGAAGAGACTATTACCAAAAAAGAGAGGCTATTACAGCCAAATATGGATAGAAACAACAATGCTTTTTATCATTAAATAAAAATGGCACTCTACCATTTTTTAAAGTTAATCTAGAATTGGTAAAGCTGTTATAGTAACCCATGATTAAATCTGAACTTTAGAAAATAAAATAATAGGAAAACTTGAGATGCCTGCCATATTTAAGTTTAAAGGACTCACATATCCTCATGTACTAATGGCATGAAGTCAGTATGCAGAACACTGTCTGACAGATGTGTTTCTAATCATCTAATACGCTTATATGTCCCTGTCCCTTGCCTGAGCCAATACCAAGACCTGGGAAACTCTGGAACATCTTTGCCAAAGATATGAATGAACGCCTGCCTTCGGAAACTGGGTCAAATCTCCCTTAGCCCTGCCTTCCCCATAAACGACTTGATTTTTTTTTTACTACGATTGTGTAATATTTTGAATACTAGAACTTTTGGTAGTATAACTTTTAGCAGTTCAAAAGACTCAATAAATCAGCAAGAAGTTATAAGGAAGCCATTATTCCGGGGACACAGTGTCTCGCACTGAATACAAAACTATACACAGTTACTGGGCAATTCAGAAGCTTTCCTGCTGATCAGATTCTCTTCCATGTTCGTGAAGTCTGCTCTAGCAAACATGGGGTCTTTCCTGGCCACTGGTTGACTTTGGTCCATTACTTCCATCTCTTTGCCACCTGTTCAGATCAGTGTTACACATGACATCTTTTTAAGCAATAGGTATGTATTCCTTTAAAACAAACTGTGTCTATATTCCTTTCATACCATAAATTCCTTGAGGTCAGTGATTATGTCCTAATGCCTAGCACAACATCTGGTACATAAGAGGTTGCAATAAGCATCTGCCCAGTGAACACGTGGATCTATAGAAATAAGTGAGAAAGGACAAGAGGAGGGAACAATGGAGGCGCTCAGTCTCCGTATCGCCGTAGTTTCATTAGTATTAATAGGTATCGTTGGACAGCCTAGAGATCCAAAGAAGTGCAATTTGCTAGGTTTTAGGCAGTGTGGGATCGAGGTGAGAGTACACGCAGTTGCAGGGGTGACTGTGTTATAGTCTCTGTATATTTAATTCTGAGGCAGAATTTAGGCTACTGTTAAGGCAGGGACACAGGCAAAACAGCTAGGACAGGAGTCTGACAGAGAAGTATTGGGACGGCACCTCGAGTTTTGACAGTGCACAGGGAAGGAAAGGCCAGAGGTAGCATGAAGTGTTAGGGCAGAATCGACAGGGTTTGGAAGCGAGCGGAATCACACAATTATGAATGACTCCTGCTATGGGGAAATCCTTGTCTAAGGGACAGAGGAAAAGGATTAGGGCTCTGGCGTGTACCCCCAGTGGCGTCCAACACCCAAACGATCAGTGATACTTATCTACAATGAATGGAGTACCTACTGGGGTGAGCTCTAGAAGTACATCTTGAACTTGAACAGGTACAAGAATCTCTTAGAGAGCCTGTTAAACTGCCAAGTCTTTTTTCTTCCTTATTTGATTTCTTTTATCATAGTTATTTTTCATTGCCATTTAGCCCCCTTAATAACCTCCTCCCCCACCCCACAATCACCACACTGTTGTCCATGTCCATGAGCCCTTTGACCTTTTTGCTTGAT
>PVJI01028732.1:0-16122 GCA_004026765.1 Micronycteris hirsuta
GAAGCCTGTACTACAAGGGGCCCACCCACCCTCCAGAAGATAATTCTGGTTGTTTTTTGGTCCCCCCTTGTATGTGACTTGTTTTATTTTGGCACTTAAGTCAGAGGGAGCAGATCTACCATTTTTGTTTGTTTTTGTGTTGAGCAGAGAGTCACCTAGACACAAGTATATCCTGAATTTTGATCAGTTAGTGGAACACGTGAGACATGCTGGGAGACAGACCATCAGTCACCTAGGACCATGATGGAGGAGTTTCTTCTGCATCTCAAGTACTGAGAGATGGGACTACCTTCCTTTATTTTTCTTTCAGCATAAGAGGGGTACTGGGAAAGATTTAGTATGTGACAATTTAGCTGGAAATCCCTTGTTAATGTGCTTTCGTTATTATTTCCAAACCAAATAGTATGTGTCCAAATATAAATTTTAAATAATTTTTTTTAATGGCACAGACAATTGAGTAACATTAATGAAATGTCTAGAGAAAATTTAAAGTTTTGGACAGATAAAGTTACAGCCATGGTTTTTCCACCTCACAAATCAGTTAATCTTTTACTTGTTTAACCAAACATTTGTTAGCTTTTGCTCTGGTACTTGGGAAAAGTGCCTCAAAGCTATTGTCCCTGCCCTCATGGGTTTATAGTCAAGTAGGAGCAGACATTAAGCAGTAAATAAATCAAAAGTTAACTATGTAATTGCAAATGGTGACATAGAGTAACCATTTACTCAGCACTTTAATGTGCGTATGCAATTTTTTTTGTATCTAAAGTCCTATCATTACAATTTTGTATTCTGCTTTTTTTGGGTAGTCTTTAGAAAAAATTAACCCATAAACTTAAATCCAAGGGTTGTGATGAAGTTTGAACTTTGTGTTTCTCGGCTTTTGAAGTTGCTGAGTTGTTCTGCCACACATGGCGTGATTCGGCTCTCTGTTGAGTGAGTCTGTGGGCAATTCTCGTCCAGGGAAGAGAACCTGAGGAGAACTTTTAATTAATTATTGCTAATGAAAGACTTGAATTTACATATTTTATATGTAAATTTATTAAATTTAATATATGAATGTAATTTTAGTCTTTGGTAAAGTAAGCCTTAGTCTTTTGCATTATTTTTAATATTGGTATGTCAAAAATGTGGCATCAGCCAACTTTGAGGGATATTTGTAGTTACATAATACTAAAAATAATAACTCATTAAGTGATCCTTGATTAAGGGTGGACATTTTGCTAAGCATATAACAGGTTCATTTGATTATATTTAATTCTCGTTTACTGTCATTCAATTCTCAAAAATTCTATGAAGTATAAATACTGTTATTTTCCCCATTTCATGCACAAAGAACTATGGTTTTAGGAGTTTAAATAGCTATCCTAAGGAGAACAGTTAAGACAGAAGCCAGGTCTGTTTGTCTGATGCCAAAGTTGTGGTCTTAGGCAATATTTAATCTGAAAGAATTTCTGGAGAAATGAAAGAATACTTAAGTCAAATTCTAGAACCATTATTGCATTCACTAAACAAAACTGAACCTACAGTCTTTTCCATCAGGAGGTGACAATAAGCAGTGGATATTGGGAGAAGTCACTGTGAGTATACCACAGTGCTGTTGATGTAACTGGAATGTTAAAAAGTATAGCAGCAGACAGTATGGCTTTCACTGTCGCAAGTGTTGTGACAGGTCACAACAAGGACAACCAAAGAGTGACTTAATACAGTTTTTGTTTTTTTGAACATCACATTTTCATTTCATTCAAACCAATAAACAAGTGCAGAAGCCCTGCTACTTACAAAGTGCTGGAATAGATATTTAGGAGGGCAAAGGTGATTGATCTGGCTTCTAGTCTGAAGGATCTTAATGTCAGACATAATGGTTAATACCAAAATTGAAGTAAAAACAAAGTTATATGGGGAAGTCAAGAGAGTAGCATTAATTCTCACTGCAAGACTGGAAAAGGCTTTAGAAAGAATGTGGCATTTGGTCACAGCCTTAACAACAGAATTTTGGCAGGGGTGTGTGTGTTTGGTGGAAAGGGAACAGGTGACAATGGGCATAGGAAGGGCATTCTAAGTTGAGAGCAAAACCTAAGTAGCAGCACAGAAATGAGAAGTTTCAAGACATGTTTGGGAAACAGTGGCTAGAGGAGGCCTAAGGTTTGTTAGAGTGTGTGAAATGAGGCTGGACAGGTCGTTAAAAACTGGCCCATGGTCAAGGTTCTTAGTTACCCTTTACTGAGTGCTTACTGCATACTAAATGTAACCAGTGAATTAGGATTTTTTTTTTTGATGAAAAAGCATTAATTTTGAATAGCTTTACTTTTATATGTTTTTATATGTTTATATGTTTGTTTATAGGTTTTATATGTTTATATATACTCATTACAAAACCTGAACAAGACAAAAATTAACGAGATAGTAAAAATACTCCTCATCTTGAATCTCTTTCCACAGAGGTAATAAGTTTTAGTAATTTACTGTGTCTGCTTCTGGACTTCTAACTATACATGTAGAGATAGATACACATTTCTTTAAAAGTCAGAATTAATGGACTTCCAGCCAAGATGGAGGCATAGGTAGACATACTGTGCCTCCTTGCACAACAAAAAGAGGGACAACAATAATTTAAAAACAAAAAGCAACCAGAACTAGCAGAAAATCAAACTGTATGGAAGTCCGACAACCAAGAAGTTGGAGAAGACATGTTCATTCAGACCGGTAGGCAGAACAGATCTGGGCAGAGAGGGCTCACAGCAAGGCAGTGGTTTGTGGAGTGGGGTGGGCAATGGTGCCGCTGGCTGGCGAGACCTGTGGCTGGCAGACCTGGACCCAGCGGGGCCGAGGCTGGTGGAGCAGGCAGTCCCACACTTGCATGCAAATAACAGAAAAGTTGGGGAGTGAGACAGACCACACAGCCCAGGGTCCCAGCGTGGGGAAATAATGCCTTAAACCACTGATTGAAAACACCTGTGGGGGTTGAGGTGGCAGCAGGACAAATTTCCAGCCTCACAGGAGAGTTTGTTGGAGAGACCCACAGGGTCCTAGAGTGTGCACAAGCCCACCCAACTGGGAATCAGCACAGAAGGGCCCAGTTTACTTGTGGGCAGCGGGGGAAGTGACTGAAAACTGGCAGAGAGCGGAGCAAGCACCATTGTTCCCTCTCAGACCCCTTCCCCACAGACAGCATCACAGCGCAGCGACGTGGGCTTCCCTGCCCTGGTGAACACCTAAGGCTCTGCCCCTTATACATAACAGGTGTGCTGAGAAAAAAAAATGGCCCAAATGAAAGAACAGATCAAAACTCCAGAAAAAATACAACTAAGCCACGAAGAGATAGCCAACCTATCAGATACACAGTTCAAAGCACTGGTAATCAGGATGCTCACAGGATTGGTTGAATTTGGTCACAAATTAGATGAAAAAATGAAGGATACGCTAAGTGAAATAAGGGGAAATGTATAGGGAACCAACAGTGACGGGAAGGAAACTGGGACTCAAATCAATGGTGTGGAGCAGAAGGAAGAAAGAAACATTCAACCAGAAAAGAATGAAGAAACAAGAATTCAAAAAAAATGAGGAGAGTCTTAGGAACCTCTAGGACTTTTTTAAATGTTCCAACACCCGAATTGTATGTGTACCAGAAGGAGAAGAGGAAGAGCAACAAATTGAAAACTTACTTGAACAAATAGTGAAGGACAACTTCCCCAATCTGGCAAAGGAAATAGACTTCCAGGAAGTCCAGGAGGCTCAGAGAGCCCCAAAGAAGTTGGACCCAAAGAGGAACACACCAAGGCACATTATAATGACATTACTCAAGATTAAGAATAAGGAGAGAATCTTAGAAGCAGCAAGAGAAAAGGAGACAGTTACCTACAAAGGAGTTCCCATAAGACTGTCAGCTGATTTCTCAAAAGAGACCTTTCAGGCAAAAAGGGGCTGGAAAGAAGTATACCAAGTCATGAAAGGCAAAGACCTACATCCAAGATTATCCAGCAAAACTTTCACTCAGAATGGAAGGGCAGATAAAGTGCTTCTCAGATAAGGTCAAGTTCAAGGAGTTCATCATCACCCAGCCTTTATTATATGAAATGTTAAAGGGATTTATATAAGACATGGAGGGTTATCAACAGGGGAATGGGAGAGGGGGAGAGGGGGAAAACGTACAGAGAATAAGTAGCATAAATGGTAGGTAGAAAACAGACAGGGGGAGGTTAAGAATAGTATAGGAAATGTAGAAGCCAAAGAACTTATATGTATGACCCATGGACAAGAACTAAAGGAGGGGACTGTGGAGGTGGGGTGGGATGGAGGGGAATAAAGGGGGGGAAATGGGACAACTGTAATAGCATAATCAATAAAATATATTAAAAAAACAGTATGAAAGTCAGAGAGACCCAGATATGCCACTTACTAGTTGAGTCACTCATTTATATTACATAACATCTTTGAGTTCAGTTTTCTCAAATGAAAATGAAGGTAAATATCTACATGCATCAACCAGACATTTTTGGCTGTAAAGAACAAAAAGTTATATCAACTGTAAGAAAATATATCATCTCACACAGCAAAAAGCCCAGAGGTAGGGTGGCCTTCTGTAATGGCTAATCCAAAAGCTGAATCTGGTCATCAAGGACCTGGAAACTTTCCATCTCTCTATCTAGTTGAGTTTCCATGGTGGTTACTAGATTGCTTCTGGCTTCTCAATGGTAATTGAGGCCACATGCCTTATTGTTCATATCCACTGAGCAATAGAAAGTCCCCAGCTCCTCCCCCCTTCCATCATGAGAAAAAAATAAAAGTCAGAATTATATAGCATATATTGCTCTGTAATTAATTTGATTAATTTAAGAATCTAGCATATGTTTCTGTGCCAGTGAGTTCAGATTGACCTCATTTTTTTTAATCTTCACCTGAGGATATATTTACTGATTTTAGGGAAAGAGAGAGAGAAACTTTGATGTGAGAGAGAAACATCAATCAGTTGCCTCCCTTACGTACCCCGACCATGGATCAACTGACTGGAGACCGAACCTGCAACCTGGATAATATGTCCTGACTGGGAATTGAGCCTGCAACTTTTTGGTGTATGGGGTGACACTTCAACTAACTGAGCCACCTGGCCAGGGCACAACTTCATTCTTTTAAAGGCTGTATGGCAATCCACTAGTTGGATATAAAATTTTATTTAACAACAACAACAACAAAAATGATCTAACAAGACTCCTGGGATAGAACTTTAGGTTATTTCTAGCTTTTTATTGTCACAGAAAATGCTGTAGGAAACATTCTTTTATATTTATTCATTTCTGTGGGAGAAATATTTAGAAATAAAATAGCTGAATCAAAGGTTTTTAATTTAAAATTTTCATTTTGCCTAATTGCCCACCCACAGATTTTAAAAATTTCTCTTTACAATGCCCATAGCTATTCATATTTTAACCTTTTCTAATTTAATTGGGAAAGTGCTTTAATTTATTTTTATTGGTTCATTGATGATGGGAAGGTATCTTTTTATAATTTTGTTGGCCATTTATATTTTGGGAATTGTTTGGTCCTGTGTTTAACAATTTTTAAGAAATTTGATGTACTTTTTTAAGGTTGACTTGTCATACCCTGTAAAATATGGGTAGTAACCCTTCTTTACAGTCATTAGTTCATACATAATTCGAATAGTAGAGTGCCTGCTGTGTACTGGTGCTGGGAACATATTGGTGAACACAGTAGGTATAGCTTGTGCAGTCTAGTGGGACATAAAGACATCATCTCTATGGGCATCTTCCTCATCTAGTGGTGAGATGCTCAGTTATAGAATTGAAGTTGTCATCAGTGTGTGGAAACCAGAGGGTCTAATTCTAGATCTGGGGATTAGAGAATAGCTGTACAAAGTCCTGGAAATGAGGAAGATCAGATGACTTGGAGAAAATGAGAGCTCAAGGTGTCAAGAATGGCAAATGGTGCAGTTGAGAGTGGAGAGGTAGAACTTCCAGAGCCTTATAAAGGATTTTGTTCTTCATCCCATGGGCTACTGGAAAGTTTGGGGGACTCATAGCTGGAAAGTGGCAAGATGAAATTGAAGTTTGCATTTTACAAAGGTGACTCTGCCGTTAGTGTAGAAGTGGCAAGGAGCACTGCAGGGCAGGTGAGTGGGGAATGGGGAGAAGAGAGGTATCCAGGAAGCAGGAGCAGCAGTTCACTTAACAAGGAGCTGCTCCACTGTGGAGAACACCTGCACTGTCAAGGAGGGATGTTTCCTGAGGAGCCATGTTAGTATTTCCGGTGGATCTTCTCAGCTGTGGTTCAGGCCAGTGGCTGTGATGAGTTTGTGTAGTTAAAGTAGGTGGTTTCATCCTGTAGTTGAGCAGCAGTGATTTCTGTTGTTGTGCAGCCTTCTTTTGAGAAATAAAGGCTTTATAGCATGTGATCTTGATGTTTTTCAACTCCCAGAGTAATTTCAAAGCACTGATTAGACACTTCTCCATAGCCTGCCAGCATTTTTTACATTTTTTAACTTAAGGTAGAGGGGTGCATGTACACACACACACACACACACACATATTTATCCTTACCCAAGGACTTTTTTTTTCATTGCTTTTAGAGAGAGAGGGAGGGAGGGTGGGAGGAAGAAAGAGAGAAAGAGGTAGAGAGACATTGATCAGTTGCCTCCCATACATGCTGGACTGGGAATTGAACCCACAAGGTAGATATGTGCCCTGACTGAGAACTGAACCCACAGCGTTTTTGCTGTATGAGACGATGCTCCAACCACCTGAGTCACCTGGTCAGGGTAGTAGAGATGTGTATTTTATTTGTAGAATATCAAGGTTGTAATAAATTGTTAATCTGTAGTAAGGCTTGCTGGTTGCTTGGTTTGTATTCTATATCTTTGGATTTTATTTAGTTCTTTTTTTAAAGATTTTTTATTATTTTTTTAGAGAGAGGAGAAGGGAAGGAGAAAGAGAGGGAGAGAAATATCAATGTATGGTTGCCTCTCATATGCCCCCTACTTGGGACCTGACCTGCAACCCGGACATGTGCCCTGACCGGGAATCGAACTGGTGACACTTTTGTTCTCAGGTCCGCACTCAATTCACTGAACTACACCAGCCAGGGTGGATTTTTTTTAGTTCTTAACTTAACCATTTTCAGTGTAAGCTACCATAAATCTTCAAACTAATCATTTGCCTGATAACCTTTCGATAAATGATCATAAATGAAACAAATTTCTCAAACTAAAAAAAATAAAAGAATTTGGGAGAGTTTCTTATAATTCCACTGATGTTGGCTTGTGTATTTTGTCTATAATTATGAACAAATAACACTGATGTAAAATTATAAGCACTTCTTAAAGTTTTTGTTTAAATATTGAATATGTTGCTTTGTGGATAAATATATATGTATTCTTATTATTCTTCCCACTCTGTTACCTGTTTTTTTTTTAGTGTCATGAATTTAAATGACACTTGAGTCACAGAAGTTTAAAATCTGCAGAAGCATTTAGTAACTTTTCATTTATATTTTACTAGATAAGTAGATTGAATCTGGTCATTTTATTCTTAGGAGATAAGAATTCAAAGGATTAGAGACTCAATGTGTGCAAAGTAGTCAAAGACATTGAAAGCGTAATTAATTTATTGGTTAAAATTTAGGAGTCGGTCACAAGCACTCTCTGAACCCTCCCCTAAGGTTAAAGAGAAAATTATAATGAAGTGCTGCATGTTTTAAAGGAATCCAGTCATATCAGACATTCTTAGCAGAATTTTAGTTCTCTTTGAGCTTTGAGAAAATGAAGAGACAGGCAAAATATTTTATTTACGTACTTTTTGTAAAAATCCTTTAAATATAAGTGAGAAAATGTTGAAAAAGGTTGACTTTTTAAAACTTTTCTACATTACTTATGAACCTTTCCCCATGACTTAAAAAAGGTCATCTTTCTATCCAGAGAGAAATCCCACATGATGTGTCATTCTCTACTACCGTGTGTGGTTCTGGTACATCTCTGTTCTTCTGGTGACATCTTTTTAGGTCCTTTGCAGAGTAGGCCTTCACGGTCTTTGAGGTTCTGTCATGTCTTTCAGGTTTTGATCATGTCCAAAGACCATGATCATATAGTATAATAGTACTAATGTTTATGGTAATATGATTTTCTAGTGTAATTTTAAATAATTTACCCGTGTTAGTTAATTATTGGATTTCTCATCAGAGTAGTTTTATTTTTCCAATGAACGCTTGCAGTGGTTTTAATTATGAGTGGTAAGTAGAGCAGAGAGTGTTTGCTAGGTAATAAGCTTCGTACCCCCTGCGCTTTTTGTAAATCCAAAGGGTGGAAACAGCTACTTGATCATTTCTTTCTTTTTTTAATTGTTCAATTACAGTTGTCTCAATGCCAATCATTTTGAATTTTGCCTGTATGGTTAAATAATACTAATTCTTTTTTTCCTACATTTTGGAATATATAGTTTTTAATGTATATATTTAACCTCTTGAGGCGATAGTACAGTCACGTGGTTCAAAATTCAAAAGATAGCAGAAGTTGATAATTCAGTTTAAGAATCCCTACATGGGAACTACAGTGAGAGTTTCCTCTTTGTCATTCTTACATCTGCGTACAGTAGACTGGTTTCGATCTGCGTCTTTCTATGATGCTTTAAGACCTTGTGTTTGACCTTTGTTTGACACTGTTTGAGTTTATATTTTTCTGAGTATCTTTACTTTGACTAAGGTGTAACCAGTTTTAAAATATTCTCCATATTCTGCAAGTACTCTTGAGGTTTAAACTTTTTAAAGTGCAGCTTTCCAAAGTGATGTGGCATCTCTTGGGAGGTGACGATAGTTTGGGCCAGGTTTTAATGTCCTCTAGGAATTTAGCTCTTATTTTTTTTTCCATTGTTTTCACTTAATGAAAACATTTATCAAGGGATTTTCAGATACACAAAATAGAAATCTTTATATACGTGATTCTTGAAATACAGATCTAGCCATGAACTGAGAGGAATGAGAAATATGCTTTAAAGACGATGTTCTTCTTATTCTTACCCCAAATGGCAGAGAGCTTATTTTATTGTGACCTGTTTTCCCTTTTCTTATCCCCACTTTTTTTTTGTTTTTTTTCAAAGGCTGGTGGGGTAGCAGGTGTCTCTGTTGACTTGATATTATTTCCTCTGGATACCATTAAAACGAGGCTGCAGAGTCCCCAAGGATTTAATAAGGCTGGTGGTTTTCGTGGAATATATGCTGGCATTCCTTCTGCTGCTATTGGATCCTTTCCTAATGGTAAAAATTATATTCATATTCTCACTGTTATAAAGCCAAGATAATGGGATTTATTTTCAGAGTGATATGTGTTGTTTCCCCATATAGAATTTTTTATATGTTGTGGCTTATCTTCTGAATTTGTTTTCTATTCATTAACCCACTACTTTTGAATCGGCTGTAGATCCCATTCCACTGTATTTCTAATAGAAAACAACATGAGCAATCTTTTTAAAAAAGATTTTTATTTATTTTTAGAGAGAGGGGAAGGAAGGCAGAAAGATAGGGAGAGAATCATTGATGTGAGATTGGTTGCATCTGGCACGCCTCCAACCGGGGACCTGGCCCAAAACCCAGGCATGTGCCCTGACTGGGAATTGAACTGGCAATGTTTCAGTTCACAGGCCCGTGCTCAATCCACTGAGCCACACCAACCAGGACTGAGCAATCTTTTAAAAATGATTTTGTTATTAAAATTCCCAGTTAGAAGCCTTAATGTGTTATTCAGATATTGATTATGATGCCTTAGAACAGAGTTTCTCCACCATGTCTGCATGTTGGAATTTCTTGGAAAGCTTTAAAAATTACTGATGCTGTGTCACACCTAGAAGTTCAATTGGTCTGCGCTTTGCCTGAGTGTCGGGGATTTATTAGTTTCCCAGGTGATTCCAATGTGAAGCTGAGTTTAATAACTACTGTCCCAGAGAGTCTTCTGGAGCAGATGCATCTAAGAGGCATTAAACCTTTCTGTCTTCTCTAAATTGTTTTTAGATGATGAAACCAATTTCCACTAATCTTTCCTTCTAGTGTCTTGCTTTTGTTTTGGGTTTGAAGTCACATTATATGATTAATGGCCCTCTTATTATAGAATCAGTATCATCTTTTTACTTAATTCACTTGTTGGTATCCTTTTTTTCAGATATTTACCTCATTTTAATTGTTTACTGATGCTTTGAATGGCATTGAAAAGCAAATGAAAAAACCATGACCTCCACATACACAATTATAGAACCTCTGCTCTAGGAGATTCTTAAATCCTGGAGTTTGATTTCTTTTTTTCCTCAAGATAATTCATGAGAAATTCTTTTGTGTTAACTTGACATTTAATTGTCCACACGTGAGTTCAGCCTTCACATAAAGATTCATAGTGCATGGAGACAAACAGTGTTTTGGTCCCTTTGTTTCCTTCGCTCCTCTTTCCCTGCTCCAGCAGTCCTGAGAACAGCAAACTGTTTTGAGGTTATCCTTGAATTTTCATTTGTCTCACTACTTTCAGTGATTGATTACAGCATGTTTTTATTGAGCACCCGCTCAGTGCCAAGTACAGCTCTGTGTGTGGGAGAGGGGCAGTGTTTCCTAAATTTGACCATGTTGCAGTCACTTGATCACCTGATCAGGTTTTAGGAAGTACAGATTTTAGATGCGCAAGTCCCACTTCCAGAGATTGTGATTTAATTCGTTTGGGCTATGGCCTGGGAGCTGAAGTTTAAAAAAAAAAACAACCCAGGGGATTTAATTTGCAGACAAATTCAGTAACATTTGAACAAGGGAATTGAAAGGATTATGTCCTATCTTTTGGACATCAGTTTTTATGGTGTCTCCCTCATTATCCTAAACATCTTTTTTTTCTTACATATTGCACCTAGGAATTACTGTCAGTAGATGTAGTACTAGTGCTGGTCTGAGGGTACATGGTGCTTCATTCAGCTCTCAGGACTGATTTAGATTCTTTTTGAAAAAATAGCTTATTTTGGTATCGTTTTCCCCCATTATCACTTACCTCCCCCCCCACCCCTCGCCATTTAGATTCTTGCCAGCAGTTTACATATAGAACGTAGTTTTGAATTTTTGTGTGTGATAAAGTGGCATTTTCACCAGGCTTGCTGCTGCTGCTTTTTTTTTTTTTCCATCCACAGAACATCATTGGATCAGAGATGCTGGATAAATAGTCAGTGCCAGGGTTTCAGAAATGGTCTTTTATTTTTCTGTAAATTTTTTGTGAATTGAAATTTTCTGTGTGGCACTTTTTTTTTTCCTGTTGCCTTTCAAGTCCTAGTCTGAGTACAATATACCAGTGTAACATTCAGTCGCTATAGACTCTTTTTGAGAACATATTCTGAAGGGGTGAGTAGTTGAGGCTGGAGGAAATTGTAAGTTGAAAGAGGAGACAGGAAGACCTGTATTCAGGATCCTTACTCTGTGTTTTATAAGGGAATGTAGAAAAACCATAGTTTTTTTTTTTTAATGGCCATTCCACCCTGAATGTGCCTGATCTTGTCTGATCTCGGAAGCTAAGCAGGGTCGGGTCTGGTTAGTACTAGGGTGGGAGTTAGAAGAGACTATTGGGTCAGATAGCCCACCCCCTCTTTGTTGTAACTTGCCTAGAGCCTCATTGGAACCTTATTGTGCCATCACTTCCAATTAGCAAGGGCTTTCTTGGGCATCACCCAGGAGAGTTTTGGGGCTTACATTTCTAAAAACTTTCTTTGTCTCATAAAATTAGCAATAAAGTATGACCAGGTTGAGGTGGTTAACCATGAAAACCTAGAAACTTTTAGCAGTCTTTCTTCCTCCCCTCGCGGGTGGGGGTGGGAGGGTGGGTTGTGTAGCACATAGAACTTAGCTGAAGCAATTGGAGATATCTCAGCTGTATATTTAGGGAGTGGGCTAAAGTAGGAAAACCCTGATTGGGAACCACAGGTGGGAATAAGGACTCGTGTTAACTATATAAAACTGCTGGGACTCCTTCCTCGTTGATGTTTGTTGTTAGCAGCCTGAGGAGTGTCCACAACCACCAACCCTGCTTACTTTAACTGTGGAGAACTGATTTTCACTATCAAACTCTTTTCCTGTGTGTTTCAGACTTCAGTGTGATGTGTGCAGATGTCTTTCAAAAGATGAATCTGTCTGTCATTGATCTTTTATGCCTTATCTTTTATGGAAGTGATAAGCATCTTTTGTTAATAGTACTTGGCAGGTCTTAAAACCCTCTTGTGCAGCTAAGATTAGCTCATGGTGATAGGATTTTGAGATTTTGATTTCCAGTTTTAATTGTTGATTATTTTCTTGATGTAAAGGTGGGTTGATATAGTAAAAAGTATTCATGGTTATTTTGACTAAACAGCAATAAAGTATCATCAGATATTTTATTTAGTTAAGGTATATGTTTGCAATTTTAACCTGTCTGTGTTGATTATTTTATGACTGTATAAGGAAATTTATATCCCATTTCTAGAAAGCTTTCTAAGAAATGGAAAGTGCTTTGTTAGTGCAAAACGGTAAATGATGGGTTAGCTGTTAGGCTCCTTTGGTGCAGGTGTAATGTCTTCTGCCTTTTTGTAGGTCCAGGTCGGGAATGCAGTGTGGGCTTGGTAAATTCTGCAGGAGTGAGGAGGGTGGGGAAAGAGTATGTGTTTATTATCTTTATCTGTTTTGTCATATTTTATTAACTAGTTTTGTAATTTTTTTGACAAAAGTATTTCTTAACCTTGTGAAAGGCTGGCTTGTTTAAATTTCAGCTGCTGCCTTTTTTATGACCTATGAATATGTGAAATGGTTCTTGCGTGCTGATTCATCTTCCTATCTGATGCCTGTGAAACATATGCTGGCTGCCTCTGCTGGAGAAGTGGTAAGTAACTAGTTATGTATATAAAACACTTCAGAAATACAAATCATATAACTCTTTGTTTCACTTTTTAATGATAAAGTATTTTTTAAGTCATGAGAGTTAGAAATTCCAATAAATGTGAATGGATTAAACAAGATAATTAAAAGACAGAATGTAGATAGGATGAAGGAAAAATCCAGCTATGTGCTATATACAAGAGACAGACCTAAAACAATTATACAGAAAGAATAAATTTAAAGAGATGGAAGAGAATACACATGCAAAATTATAATGGCTTTGTATTATGCCAGCATACCTGAGCTAAGACTCCTTTTCCTAGAACTCCCTTTCCGGGACAGTTCCAGGTTAGGCCGACCAGGAGACGTGTACAAGTTGTGTAAGGTGGAAGTGAAGCAGATGTTATGTTTATGCTCAGCAGACTGGTGTAGGGTCAGGCATGCTCGCAGTTCACACCCTGCATCACTGCCCTGGGGACTCGGGCAGCTCCTCCAGCTTCTCGACATTCTGAGTCCAAATGTACGGGCACTGTGGTGAAGGGTGTCAGCTTATACTGCAGGTCACCTGCATCATCAGGGTTGCTGGGAGATCATGTGAGTTTCTGTTTGTCCTGGCTTTTGCCATATCACATCCATCTTTCCTTCCTGATCCCCTGCCCTCTGGCTTCTGTCCCAGCCCTGGACACAGAAGTTACAGTTCTACAGAAGCTGCTTAATCAAGCTCCCACCATTACTTTTCACATTCCTATAATAGCTTGTTATTCTTACTATTCACAGTGGTTCTACAACTCTGATCAACTCTACTTTATACAGAAAGACTAACTGAAAGACTAATGAAATAATGTTAATATCAGACAAAAAAGGCAGAAAGCAAAAATCAAAGAGGACAATGTGTAAATGATACAGGGAATAATTCTTCTGAGATATATAATGAACCTGAATCTGGACTAAATAATACAGTCTCAAAATATAAAACAAAAATTTCCAGAATTATAAGGAGAAGTGAATAAAAATATAATTTTCATTGGAGATACTCACCACCTATCTGTAAAAGTCTTTAGGACCAGACAGTCTTTAAATTAAAAACTAACTAATAATACGGGGTTATTTTTTCCTAAACTAACATAGAGGAGAAGGGTACTTATAGACATTTCCCCACAACTGTCATCCACTTAACCCTCTCTCAGCCCCTCCCGCTCAGTAGTAAGGGACATTCTCTGTTACAATTATTTGTGTGTCTCCATTCAGAAATATGTGTTCTTTACTATTGTTATCTTCAGTCTGGTGGTTATGCAGTCTTACTAAGCCGCCCCAGTCTTGTTATGGGTGTATAACAAAGTGAAAAGAAAGGGTCTCCATTTATGAACCTTTTATTATTTTATCAAGTAACATTTTTTCCTGTTTTGGGAAGTAGTTGTATATATTAACATTAGGAAATTTGGAAAGCAAATCAGTTTTTTTTAACATTTGCATGGTAAGTAATTATATATCGTGGTTTTGTTTTCTATGCACTATTTTTCGTTTAGAAAATTTGGATGAAAATCTACAAACTATGTAATAGAATTTTCTTCACTTGAGAATATAGAGAATGGGGATGATGAAAAGAGAGAGATCCTGACAGAAAAGTAAAAGTAAATACTAACTTTAAGAAGACAATTAAAAATAACAACTTTATTGAGGTACAATTTAAAGTGTACAATTCAGTAGTTTTCAGTATAATTGCAGAGTCATGCAGCCAACTTCGCAGTCAGTTCCAGAACAGCGCCATCACCCCGAAAGGAAACCCTGTACTCATGAACAGTCGCTCTCCTTCCCCTGCCCCCCAGCCCTGGGCCACCAGTCACCGGCTTTTCGTCTTTCTGCATTTGCCTATTTAGGGCATTTCATATTAATGGAATCCTGCAGTATTCACAAGGGTTCTCTTTTTTACAAGCCTCACCAACACTTGTTATTTCTTGTCTTTCTGTTAATAGCTATAAAATGGATTTCTTGACTAAGAAATCAGTTGTATGGGTCCTTGAAGACAATGTTGAAAGAAATTAGCCTGAGAGACATTAAAATCACTGAAGTGCTTTAAATAAACTTTTTTGCCATTGGTTTAAAAATGATTTTGCAGAACCCAAGTTAACCCTGGATTAAAAATAATTGCCTTTGTAATTAAGTGCTGTTATATTAATTTTTTAATAACAAAGAACATAAAGTAATAGTTCCTTTTATGAACTAGAAACCCCTTCAGGAATCAAATGAAACCTATGCCTATTTCTACAGTAAAGTGGACATCTGGATATTTGAATAAAATTTCTTTGGAATTTTAATTCTTTATATTCTTAAATCAAAGTAAGAACTCTGGTGCTTGAATTCTACCTGAAAATTAGCTTAAACTGCAATAGAAAGCAATTTATACTTAATTAAAAAATCTTTTAACTTATTATCCTCAATTTAGATTTTTTTTGTGATATTACTCTGAAATTAGAATGTTATTGCATGCATGTACTAAATAGTAACAATTTATGGATGAGCACTCCATGTTTCTCAGGTTGTGAAAATTCTCTACTTATTATAGCTTTTGCCTCTGTTTTAGAAATGCATGTTGCCTTAGTTAAGGTTAAATGCATTCTCATAAATTCAGTATTTGCTTTACATTTTTTAATATGTTGCTGAGAGCAAGCAGCAAAAAGAAGTTGGCCACTTATTTAATTTCACATAGAACCATCGTATGTGAAAGCTAGTTTGAGGTATTTGAAGGACAGGCTTTTTTTGGTTTGTAAACTTCCTCTTAGAATTACAAAATAAAGTATTTAAATGGATATAAAGAGTTAGGGCAAACGAGAGCTGTTAGATTACTCATGTTAATGATGCATCTTTTCATTTGTAGAAAATTCTGTATATTCTGTACTTTAGTATCTGTAACTGACATTTTAAAAATACAGAAGCTCTTGTAATATAGTATTCTCTGTGTGAACTGTTGCACATAGGCGGTGCTGTAGGTAGATGTCAGTTAGGAAGCAAGTATATAAGAGTGAAAATATATGATTCTAGGTCATTCTTACCTTTATTGCGTTTTACAGGGTTTCCATAGTCTCTTAGGTGGTAACACATGATATGATGTAAGATGCCTTTTTTAGTTTTCATGATGTCTGGAGTTTAAAAGGAGAATTTATCAGCAGTTGGTACATGGATTGACGTCACAGGTGAAGCAACTCTTGATGTGGACTTTCAATTGATTTTATTTTCTTTTATTTATTATTATTTTTTAAGATTTTA
>PVJI01028733.1:0-16160 GCA_004026765.1 Micronycteris hirsuta
TGAGAACACACCAACTATTATTCACAATAGAGGTGCTCACGTCAGCCCGCTTTGCTTCCGACCTCCAGAAGGCTAAGATATTTAAAATATAGCACCTAGCCGGTTATCACTATTTCGCGCAAATCAGTAGCTATTCGGGGTAGACAGACTCTTCCTTTTCCCGTGGATTTCTCATTCTAGACCTGGCTCCAAAGTTGCTCATGCTGTTTACGAAATACTCTGATGAAAGAACGCTTGAGCAGGTTGACCATGTGTGAGGGTTATGGCGGATGTGACGGCTCAGGAATGGTGGAGAGCTGCGGGCGTGAGCTTATTTTTGAAGACGATCATGTCCATTCCGACTTTAAGACGTTCGATGCCCGTGGGCTGGCAGACGCTGTGTGAGACGGGACTGTACGCGGCAGGGTTTCAGCAACTTGAAGCATGTACACAGATGATGTACACATGTATTTATGGATACAGTTCACTGTTGAACCTGTACCATGGTAAGAGACATGAAGGATACATACAGTGCAACAGGGAAATTAAATTATTTTGCTCAGGAGAGATCTACTCTATTTTTATGTTTTCTAGAAAAGTTTTATGGAATTTGTGGGGGTGATATTGGGTAATAAAGTGATTTAGGTTTCGTGCGTACAATCCGACGTCACCTGTACATTGTATTGTGTGTGCACTGCCCCCAGTGAAGTCTCCGTCCATCACCGTGGGCCCCCTTTACCCTCTCCAACCTCCCCCACCGCCTTCCCGCTGCTCGCCCCCACCCTTCTGTCTTTGTCTGTGGCGGTTATTCTGTTTTGTTTTATTCTGCTAAAGACCTCACGTGAGCTACTTGCCTCCCAAGTATACATTGCTACCAGTTCTTGAGTAATAGACCCAAGTCCCAGTGGACTTGGAAGCTGTGAACACGTTAACCCTTCACATCCCCAGCACTTGCACTGTACACACGGAGCAGGCGCTATTTTCCAAGGTCGGGGATACGGCACGGAGAGCAGATTCACACCCCGCGCATCCTGTTAGTCAAGGACTCAGGAGAGGGGCCCAACTTGAGAGCCCCCCAAAGGACTCGCCGTGAAGAGAGGAGACCCAGCAAGGGGGACGCCTTGGGTCTGTGTCTGGGGAACGTGACCTGTCCCGTGAGTCCCTCCGGGCGGCGAAGGTTTCATGACACCGCCTTGTGGTGTTCAGGTGAACTTGAAATAAAAGCGCCCTTGGCGATGAGGATGCCGGGCCGTCCTTCATGTCTGTTCAGCCAATGCGGGGTGTGTCTGTTACAAGGAACGTGTGTGGAGTCGCTAAGTCTCAAGGGTTGAGGTGTGAAATGCAGAGATGGGCAGGCGTCCACATGGCCACTGACCGCCAGGATGAGAGGGCCAGGGAAGGCCAAGGGGCCCAGCACGCACCCTGCCCCTGGCCTTGTCCACTGCTCATCAAGAGTGGCTTTAAAAACAAATTCACATGTTCTCATCACCCCCTTCCACAGTGGCACCCATCAGCTCGTTCTTGGTTTTTGTTTTTGTTTTAATCCTCCCTCAAGGATACGTTTATGGATTTTAGAAAGAGTGAGAGGGAGGGAGAGGAGAGAGAGAGAAAGATTGATGCGAGACAGAGACATCCATCCGCTGCCTCCCGTACACACCCTGACCAGGGATCAAACCCACAACTCACGTTCGCACCGACAGGGAATCGAACCCGCAGCCTGTTGGTGCACAGGAGGAAGCTGCTAGCAACTGAGCCCCCCAGCCAGGGCTCAGCTTATTCTTTATATCTATGAGTGCATTTCTGTTTTGTTTATTTTTAATATATTTATGATTATTTAGTTGTGTGTTTTTTTAGATTCCACATACCAGCAAAATCATACAGCATTTCTCTTTATCGGTCTGACTTATTTTACTTTGCGTAAGACTCTCTAGGTCCATCCACGTTGTTACAAGGGGTAAGATTTCACTCTTTTTCGTGGCTGAGTAATATTCCATTGTATACATATCTACCACAGCTTCATTACACAGTCATCTCTGGATGGACACACAAAGTGTCTCAGTTTGTTTTAAAATCTGGTTTTAAGTAAAAAGAACATTTGGTGATAGGCACATGGGTACCAAATGCAGTCCTAAAATAGAGTTTTAATGCATTTTCATGTTTTATGTCTTTATGCCACATTTTTGTCTTAAAACGGAGCTGTGTATGTTTCTGCACCCACGGCGCTGGGCACGTTTGATGGGCCCTAGAGTCACACAGAGCTGTGCTTTGCACCACAGCCGTTTGCGGCAGAGACGTTTGAAGAGTTAAAATTAGACACCAAAAGCCTTGGTCTCTCTTCCCTGTGGTCTGGCTTGCTCACGAAGACCCCCGAGTGAGGATTAACTGCCAGAGCAGGAGAAGGGAGCGTTTCAGGGGCTCTGGACTCGCGTGGGGTCTCACTCGACCGCGCGAATCTGGAGGGACGCTGACCGTGTCCACAGCAAGGCGGGCAGGGGACGGGTGCCCGCAGCATGGCAGATGGTGGGATTTCGTAGAGGTTCCTCTCCAGCTTTCCATGGCTGCAAAACCCAGACGTTGTCCCCGCCTCTTTACTGCTCTCCCAGTGCGATGGGATGTAAAAGGCAGCCGCCCGACATGCTTGCTGTCTGCTCCCCTGGAACCTCGAGCCACCCGGCTTCCTGCGGGACGCATCAGCCAGATCCCTCCGCGCCCTGCCGCCCTTGACTTTCCAACCCCGGCATCCGCTTCTTTGTTTCTTTTCTTCACATTCTAAGAGAAAGTTTATTTACAAAGTCACAGAGGCAGAAGTGAGCCGTACAAGCCACGGGTTTAGGAGGCCCGGTGGAACAAAAAAGGGGTTCCCTTGGAGGGAGGGAGGGCGCGCGCACTCAGGGGAAGAAGCCGGTGCGGAAAGGCGCCCCCGGTGCTCCGCGGACAGACGCGCACTGAGCCGGGGCGGAATTGCTACAGCTGCCTCGGGAAAACACCAATTCGTAACATTTGCGTAACGAATACTCTGATGGCAACATACGCACAGTTCAGAGTGTCAGATACTATGTATGAGGAGCCTCCTCCAGGATGGGAACGCCGTCTTCCCTAATCACAAAACCAGCGGCTAGAAAACGGCCCACGCGTTCGCGCAAAGCGGCGGGGCTGTGTCGGTTTTCGAGGGGCAATTCCACGAGCCTTCCACAGAGCAGGCCCTTGAGTGTTTTGCCTAAAAAAATACCTCGATTCCTAAAGTCTTCATCCCCTCCCTGACTTCTCCCTGGACTTCACCCCCGTTAGCTGCTCTTCTTGCCTGGCCAGTGCATCCACATAAGGCTACATCTTTCACGGTCTCCAGAATATTTACCCGCAAGCCGTCCACCTCGTCCAGTTTTCCTCCTCTGCGCGTGTGGTGAAGGCCCCTTAAACACAG
This sequence comes from Micronycteris hirsuta, assembly GCA_004026765.1. Classification (NCBI taxonomy): domain Eukaryota; kingdom Metazoa; phylum Chordata; class Mammalia; order Chiroptera; family Phyllostomidae; genus Micronycteris; species Micronycteris hirsuta. The sequence continues at coordinate 3,401 of PVJI01028733.1, forward strand.
AGGGGCCCCCAAGGAGTCCCAGGCCTGTCGCAGGGTGTCCACAGCAGCTTCGGTCAGCGTTGTGGGCACTTGGAAGAAATGAAGGACATCCTCAGCGGGTGGTGGAGGCCGGCGCTCTGGTCCCTGTAGACAATGGAATGGTATCCAGCGCCAAAAGCGAAGGCGCCACCAGGCCCTGCAAAGCGTCGCGCGTTACTAAGTGACGGAAGCCGGTCCGGACAGGCCACACGCTGCCGGCATCCAAGTCTGGGACATCCTGGGAGAGCCCAAGGGTGGAGAGGGTCAAAAGATCCGTGGTAGCCAGAGGGTAACGGGAGGAGGGAGGGAGGAAGAGGCGGGGCCCAGAGGGTGTTTAGGGCAGTGAAAACACTCTGTGTGGTCCTGTACTGGTGGGTACACGTCGCCATACATGGGTGCCAACCCACAGAGTGGACAACAGCCAGAGGGGCCCCGAATGGCAACGGTGGACTCTGCGTGACCCAGATGGTGACTCAGGGTAGGTTCAGCATTGTGACCGCGGCACCATCTAGTGGCGGGTGCTGTTAATGGGGGGCAACGGTGGGTGTGGGGCGCCAGGGGTTTCGGGGAGATCTCTGTTCCTGACTCGAGCTTGGCTGTGACCCCCAGACTTTCCAAAGAATGAAGTGTTACACACGCATACACACACGCAGTGGTGGTAAGTGGACTGTCAGGGGCCTGCTGTGTAGACCGCTGGCGGTTCTTCCGGGCCACACGGTGCTGTCTGTGCCGTGGTGAACCCCAATGCAGAGCCGCCCAACTCTGGAGACTGCCTTTGCCATTGGCTGTGGGAACAAGACTGCGCTTTGCAGCCTACCAGAGAATGCAGTGGGAGCGATGCCCCCTGGAGGTGTGCGCCGTAGCTGCACGCCGCTTCGGTTGCTCCCTTTTCTCCAACCGCGCGGCCAGGTTGCATCCGTGTCACGGGAGGCTGCCGCTGATAACGCCGGGCACACAGATGGCAGCCACTGTCCTCTGCATGTTCCTTCATAATCTCACCGGGAAAAGTTGACCTGGCTCCTCAGTGCCTTCCGACGGTTTGGGTCACAATTCTGGACGTGCCCACTGCCCGCAGGGGTCTGTGTCCCCCTGAATGTACACAGACAACCTATCCGTCCGTCCACTCCTGCTCACGACTGCTGCAATTCTCTATCCCCCCACCCTGCATCCCTGTCCGCCCCCCGCTACATTCTGCCATGAGTCTTTCTCTGCACCATCCGTGCCTCCTCCCTAAGACCCTATGACTTCTGGAGAGCGACCTGGTGCACCCATGACACATGCATGAACCACCATGATCTTTCAGAAAGGCACACCTGTTCGGACCCTCTCCCGACCTGGGGCAGCCAGCGGGTGACAATCGCTTCGGAGACCAACTTCACGGAGCTATTATTCACCGTCGGGTGAATTCGCTGCATAGAAATCACCCTCTTACCAGTAATTATTCCTTAACAATCATAATGATCTAAATGATTAATCCAAACCCATTCATTTAATTCCTCATTAACCTAAAACTCTCCGCTGAATGACTGGTTTGTGTCCTGGACAATTGCAACTGGTTTCTTGGGAGGATAAGTTCTCATTATTTTCTCAGGCTACAGTGAAATGAACAAGTTATCTCATGGGATAGCTTATCCTAGCAGATTTGAAATTTTGTTTGGGTCCCGAATCCCAAGTGATATATTGGTGTATTTGGAAAGTTAGATTTTTAGCGCACACACACACACACACACACACACACACAATCAAAATGCAAACTTAGCTAGCTCCGGGAATGCAAACACTGCAAACCCAAAGGAAAAGATGGGGTTTTTTTTGTTTGTTTGTTTTGTTTTGGCGATAACACAGCCTTAAAATCACTTTAACTGAAGTTGGAAAATAATAATAGGAATACAGCTTTGACCTCATTAAAATCATTCCGAGTGATACACAATGTACATTCAACTTCCGGCCACCCCAGAGATGATACACTTGGCTTTGTCAACGACAATTACACTTGAGTCATTAGATTAAATCCTGAAAACAGGGAGAAACAATTGTTTGCATTTCCTTTCCCCGTTCAATCAAATTGATTGGTTAGTCATTCCCCTATTGTCTGAGCTGTTTTTGCATTTGGGGCCTGAAAGGCCTGGCGTGGTTTTCCGAAGACTGGATGCTCTGCAGAAGGGGTGGCTGTCAGGAGAGCATCCTGAGCTAAAGTCCTGGGCTGGCCTTTCCAATCACACAGCCCCCTCTTACTCCCTTGTGACCCGCAAGGCATATCACAGAAGGACTCAAGGTCATGTAGGTGGCCATGCATGAGCTGCATCATTGGGGTACCTAAAAAAACCAATTTCTTAGGCACGTGGCATGTGGTCATTGTGTGTAAACATTTCTATACATTGGAGAATGTGGCCCTGGACGGATCCCGTTCAGGACAGACCTTTACTTGCAAGGGTTTGTTTTCACTTTATTGTCAGTGGCTGGGTGTCCAGGCTGTGTGTGGGCCATCTTTGGCCTTCCACTCTCTGACGCCTCGTTCGGTTTAGCCGTACGGAGCAGAGAATCACGGGGCTAGACCTTCCGAAAAATGCATCGGGTCTAGCCCAGCCATCAGCTGGGCAACGGCTGTGTATCCGTCAGCTCTTTTCACAGTAATGCTTTGTCACAAGCCACTCCTAATGCAATGGCATAAAAATACACATTTATCTCTATCCTTATGGGCCTGGGGGGTCATTGGGTGTGCAGTCACATTGATACATCAAATTCACGTTCACGGGGCAGGTCAAGTTCATGAGCATGGTTGAAACTCAAGCCAGGGGAAATGGGGTTAGAGACAGACAGCAACTTGGCCTTTCTTCTAAAGACGTTGGATGCATGCACCTGGGGGGTATGATGCCAAGTGAAATAAGTCAGGGAGAGAAAGGCGAAGACCAGATGATCGCACTGAGAACAAAATAAATGAACAAGCCGAACAGAAACAGACTCACAGATACAGAGAACGTTTGGATGGTGGCCAGAGGGGAGGGGTGCCGAGGGGCTGGGTGAAAACGCCGCAGGGTTTTAGAAGCACAGATGGGTAGTGACCGAATGGGTCACGAGCATGTAAAGTCCTGCACAGGGACTAGAATCAGTAATCTCGTCACCACGGCAGATGGCGTCCGATGGGGATGAGATACATCAATGTAATCCCTCCCTGCCTCCGGGCGGGATTTTGCCCAGGGAGACTTATAATGCGGCGTGATGAACAGACACACACATATCAGTGTTTACAGTATCTACGTGCTAGACACACCAGTCATGTTCCAACGCTCTTGGGCCTTGCACAAACCCCGAGCATCCTTGGCCACCCTCCGATAGATAAATTTTGCATCCTTCAACACTAGGTACATCACACCGCCCACAGCAGCTGTCTTCGCTGTGGTCCCTCTTTTCCCGTCTCTGGTGCGCGGCCCCTCCGTCCCGCTGGGCTCTTACTGTGTTGCAAACACCGGCCGACGTGCCCACAATATCTGCACCCTTTTTCTCAAATATCCTCTGGCTCATGGCATGGCGTTTCCTTCCGTCTTGGAAGACTCCTTAGACAGGCTTCTGTGCTCCAATGGGCTCCGCGCTGCCACCTCCCGGCTCGCCCTCCAACAGGGAAGCGAGACGCCTCCTCCTGCCGTCCACCTGGAGCTCTCCCAGGTTCCCGGGAGTCTTTTTCTCTGCTGTCCAGGCGAGTGGTCTCTTTTCACGTCCATTCCAGTGGAACGCCCACGGCATTTGTCCAGACCAACTCTTCCTTCCGAAGACCTTCCTGGGCTCGGGCGCGGCATCACCCATTCCAGCTCTCCTGAGATCACTCTTTCCTTGAAGGCATGCTCTGTTTTCTTGTTTTGCTTGATTTTTTCTTGGTTCTTTAAAAAATATTCTTCCGTGATCCTACCTCCTGCTGCCTTCCCGTGAACGGTCGGGGTTTCCCCCCTGGAACGCCCGCCTCCCTCACTTTCTTTGGATTTAAGTTTTGTGTTCCAGTACAGCTGGCCTTCCGTAGTCTTTCGTACAGATGTAGGGGCCAAGAACGGCAGGCCGGCGGTAAAATGCATCCCCGGCAATGCAGTCAATCATCCCGTAGTAGCTGGGCGTGTGCCAGGTCGGGGCTGGGAATGTCGGGGGGATGCTTTGTGCAGGGCACGGGGGTGTCTTCTCTCCTTTGATACCCTGGGCTGTCTGCAATGACTTCCTCTGAGGTAGGATGGCCTCTCACGAGCTCACACCCACTTGAATTCACGGTATTATCCAGGCCTCGCTAGACACATGGCATGCAATGCATCCCAAACAGAACAGGTTAACCTCTGTGTTCCCCGCGGGGCAGGAAACACACACAGCCCTGCTCTTTCTCTTGCTTAATTGCATTACCGTCTTCTGATGGCTTTGGCCTGCAAACAGTGAAGTCACCTTGCCTTCCCCTCGCAACCCTTCATTGAATTTTGATCGAGTTCTGTGGAGTCCACTTTAGAAATGTCTCTTGAACTTGGACCCTTCTATTGATTCCCAGTGCGACTCGGTGAGTTGAGGGCCTTGTCCTCTCTTATCTAGATTGTTTCGGAGGGGTCAGCCCTCCCGACAGCTTCTTGGGCTCACGAGTCTGCAGACAAATGCTCGTGCTGGCTTTCTCGACGCTCGTTCCGTAACCTTATCTCCCCGTTTCCACTCGCTTGTCTCTCCGTATGTTTTATGTTCTAGCAACGCTGGGTAACACGCTATTTCTCTCTCTGATCTTGGCCTTGTGTCTGGGGTCCTCACCGATCCCGCTGTCCGGAATCACTTTTCTCCTTTCCCCAGCGACATCGATATTCGTTTTCTATGGCTGCCATGAGCAAAAAAAATTGTCATACACTCAGCAGCTTGCAGCATCACACATGAAACATCTCCATGTGGGGGGTCAGGGTAAGGGGCGGGGCTTGGTTTGTTTCCCTGCTCGGGGTTTTGTGAAGCCAATGTCGAGGTGATTGATGGAGGGTCTGAGAGAGAGAATTGCCTTTCACACCCACTCAGGGGGTCTGCAGCATTCAGCTTCTTCCACATGTAGGACCCTGTTGTCTCTCTCGGTGGCGGTCCTTCAGGGCTCATTCTGAGCTCCTTATGGCCAGCACCGTTTGTTGTCAGCTGTCCCCTTTGGCTTCAAACTGTCAACAGCATGCTGAGTCTTTTTCGTGACGCCCTAGCTCTGCCTTCTCCTTGGGCTGCGTCTCTGCCAGGACAGCTAGAAAAACTCCTCTGTTTCCGGGGCTCATGTGACTGGATGGGACCGTAGCATCAGGATTATCCCCATATCTTGAGGTCGCTCCCCTTAATTCCATCGGCAGGTACAATTGTGTCACGTAACGGTGTTTACAAGTTCAAGGGTTCGGAGGGTGGATGTCTTCGGGGGGTGTTCTGCTTACCGCGAGAGCTCCATCGTGTTTCCAAACACAAACTCTGTGACGTGACTTGCGCTTACTTTGTTTCTTTCAAGGGATGACCCTAATGTTCTGTTTATCAGGGTCCTCTGATTCAGTACGTGACTCCTGTCATGCTTTATTATCAAATCTTATCAGTCTGTCTCCCTCCACCAATGGTAAGTGCCATGCACTCAGAAAAAGATCCCCAGCATGTAGATGACAATCCAGCCTTTGTCCAGTAAACTGAGTATATTCTGTACTACTTTGGTGAAGCTGCATTCACTGCTCCTTCTGTCGGAGGCACTGTGACCTGGGTCATTGGGAATTCGAAGGTGTCCATTAGTGTGCGATGTGCGAGGTAAATCTTTGTAAATGTGACTCAGATCCAGACGCACCCCAAGGTACTCAGAACCAGAAACACCATGCACACTCACGGGATTACTGCCGTGTTGCTGCATGGCATGATGGCACAAATGTACAGGCTTCAAATGTGCCACCTCGCGGTCCCTGTGGATCATGGGGTAAGTGGGTCTTGCGGTCCCCGTCCCTCCCAAGGCCACAGCCAGCGTGTCAGTAGGACTGCGGTCTGCTTGGAAGGCTTGCCTGAAGATGCGTTTGCCTCTCAGCTGAGGGGACCGGGGAGAGGTCCAGACCCTTCCCACGGGTTTGATGGAGGTGAATCCATCAAACCTCGCCTGTTGACTTTTCTTTTTCACGGAGGCGAATCCGGTCTGGCAACGTGCAGCTCCCACACATGTGAGCTGCGAAGGCAAGGCAGAGCAGAACCAGGATGAAGTGACCATCTTTCGTTAGGCCACAGGGGACGCCATGTCTCAGCGCCTTCACCTGCTCTTTTTGTTAGGGACCAGGGAGTCGGCGCACGGTGCCCGTCCGGCGGTGTGGATGACCGGGCACCTGAGCGTCTGCCTGCCGTGTCCGTCTGTACAGAGACACATGTCCTTAATCACTCAGTAGACGGAAGAGTGCACGCCCTGGCAGGGGAGAGCGGGAGCAGCTGGAGGTGGAGCTCGGGGGGATGGTTATCCGTCAGTTATGGGGAGGGATGCTATTGGGATAAGTGGAATTCCTTGTCTATAAAGGCGTTTTCCTCAGGACTCCAGCTGGTAGTCTTGAGATAATGAATGAACAACCCCACCTGCCCAGCTCCGACAGTAGAGAAGTACAGTGTAACGCCCAATTCTGTGCAGCCAACAGGATGCTTCTAGAATCACGGTTCCAAAACGGTGGGGTCTCAGGAATCCTTTTTCCATTTTAAAAATGATGGAGGGTCCTGGCTGGTGTAGCTGAGTGCGGGCTGTGAACCAAAGGGTCACCAGTTCGATTCCCAGTCGGGGCACATGCCTGGGTTGCGGGCCAGGTCCCCAGTGAGGGCCATGTGAGAGGCAACCATACATTGCTGTTTCTTTACCTCTCTGTCTCCCTCCCTTCCCTCTCTCTAAAAATAAATAAATAAAATCTTTAAAAACATGAGGGAGGGTCCCACAAAGATGTTATGGACCTGAATCGCACCCATGGACATGTACCCAATCCCAATTACAAGTGAAAATGGAGACATGTAGAAGTGTTTGTGTATTTGCTATGAAAGTAAAATAACAACGCTCTTTGACATGAACTTAAAAACATTTTTGTTTCTCTACACATAATCCTAAAATATAACATCCCCTGACATTTTTGCAGATTGTTTTAATGTCTGGTTGTAATAATAGGCAGCTAGATTTTCATGGCAGCTGGTGCATTCCATCTGCAGTGATACATTGTTTTGTGTACAAGGAAAGTCTGGCCTCCTGCCGATGTGTAACTGGGAAAAATTGGTTACTTAAGTAACTGTAGATTTTAAAAGACTATACCCAAACTCAGCACTGATAGGTTCTCCCAGGGCAGTGAGAAAGTATAATCAGAGCCCGCATCAAGAGTGATTTCGTTCTCTGTAACATTAAAATTATCGTTTTATCTTGCCCTTAGCGCGAGTCTTTTTACGTATGCGTGGCTTTGTAACTAGATGCATTGGCCGTTTGCAAAAAAACCAGTTCACACAGTTACATGGGACTTCCAGATATTCGCCCACTTCCTTATACAAGACTAAGAAGCGCGTGGATTAATATCACTGCTGGCTTTATTGGGGAGGAACTGAAGTTTTGGGAGGCTGTGGAGTTCATGGTGGCAGACGCGAGTTCTATGTAGTGATTAGGCATTTATATACTTTGCAAAGCGCCCCCCCCCCATACGGCTATTCCCCATCTGGCATCATTACATAGTCATTACAGCATTATTGACTATATTCTCCATGTTGCGCTTGACTTTGGATTGCTGTTTTTAAAGCAGTGTGCCCTAGGCCGGAGGTGGGGGAGGCGGTATGCTGCTGGAGACATTGACTGGAGGCCTAACAACAAGCTTTTTTAAAGATTTTATTGATTTATTTTAGAAAGAGGCAGAGGGAGGGAGAAAGAGAGGATCATCCGTGTGTGCTTGCCTCTCGCACACCCCCTACTGGGGACCTGGCCCGCAACGCAGGCATGTGCCCTGACTGGGAATCGAACCGGGGACCCTTTGGTTCGCAGGCCGGCACTCAGTCCACTGAGCCACACCAGCTAGGGCAGACATGTATTCTGAGGCGGTAGCTACTAGTTCACTTCCCTGCTCAAACAGTGGGACACTGGTTTCTCCTGGAGACGACCATCAAAATTCATTGTGCATGGCCTTTGCAGGCACGTCCACACCATGATGCCCAATATTCAAACAGACGTGTTCAGGAGATACTCAAGAGAATTAATTTTCACAGCTTCCTCCGCCACACCCTTAAGAGAAGCTGGTGTTCTCTTCCTCAGGGCATGCATGTCGGTACCGCTCAGATGGGCCTCCTTGCTCAGCACCCGGGGGCCGGCAGTGGGGTCTGCCGCAGCTTTTAAGGCACAAAAACAGGAGATGGTATTCCAGTATCATTATGAAGAGCGATATTTTCCTGGAGAGCTTGGAAAACATCTCCCACACTGCCCCGTGGCCAACGTCCGCACTTTGAAAACTCCCGCACCAGGATCTACCAAGTAGCATCCTTCAGTGACGATGATACTTTGAGAGACCACAGAAGTTAAAATTTCCTGCACTCACAACTGCTGTGCTGCCTTCCATGAGCTCTGCAGCTAAAATTCAACGGGGCATGGTCTCTCCGATTCCGGCTCCGGACGGGCACACAAAGTAAAACTTCTCAAGTTGCACACTGATGACCAGATTCTTCCTTATCCACCATAGCTGGGTCTTCAGAGCCTGGGGCACTTTTTGCTGCTGTGATTTTAATGAATTTAATCCTTTTGCTGGCGAGTTTTGCTCATTGAGCTACAATTGTATCCATTTGCTGCCATTTATCCGCTCTTTGCAATGTTGGGAAAGTGTATCTGGTGAACTAGATTCAAGACCTCTTTAAGGATTCCGTGCCTCTGCTAGTATATTACACGATACTTTGAAATATTAGACACTTCAAAGATCTTTGTTCAATAGAGATAAAGAAATATGTGCCATCTCATCACATTATAAAGAAACTAAAGATAGAGTAAACCCTATAAACTTCATCAAGAAGGCAGCTGTCCTTGTTTTTGTATTAACAAGAGAGCGGGTTGGAAAGACAAATGGAAACAATGTTTTCATTCTGTTCTGCTAAAAAGACACCTTGGAAAGCTCGCAGAAACATAATACCACTGGCAACACTGGCAATTATAAATAAAATCAGGACAAGAGGCAGATAAAGAGAAGTTGAAATGAAAATTGATTGCGTAACAGCATCCCTGTAAAAGCAAGTGCTTTATAATTGCTCTTTAATCAATGGAGTTCGGGAGCCCGGCCCAGGTTCCCCGTGTGTGTGGGCCGGCTGCATTCCCACGGCGGAGCTTGCTTTTTGCATCCTGTGGGTGGGAGACTTGAGATAAAGGTGGGCCCCCTGACATCGCTGGGAGCCTCAGTTCCCTTTTCAAAGCGGGTATACAGACACCGGCTCCTCGATAGTGCCGTGACAGTTGGGATGGATACGGGTTCAACAGCATTGCGTGTCCCAGCTGGAGGTCAGTGTAACCATTGTTTTTGTAAGGCGCGGGAGAAATAATGACCCCGTTGTATGACAGAAGCGGTTATTCCAAAATCGTACGCATGTCCTTCTGTAACATAACCCTCGCACACGCAAACCCGCGCTGTGACATCGTAGGGATGCTATGTTGACATTTCAACTATACATTAGTACCCCCATGGTACGACCCCGCCAAGCACACTCAAGCAGGCCTTCCTTCTGCCAGACCCTGTATACACTCACACAAAACATTTTTTTTAAAACTTCATTGCTCTCTCAAAAATGTTTTTGCCTGAGTATGCGGTTATGCCAGGGCTCACCTCCTGTAAAATACATCCTGAGAGGCGTCCTGTTTCTCGCTAACGAGATACTAAATAACTTGTCTTTCTCCTGCTCACACGCCTGGTGACCCAGACGCACGTCCTGGCTCCCGATGTCATGCCCGGGGTCGAGGTTGGGAGGGGTCACATATCGATCAGGTCTTCCCAGGTTTGCACGTGACTTTCCATGGTGCGCAGCTGTGGAATCCCCAGAGAAAGCAGGGCTGCCTGCGGCCGCCACTCACATAAGTTTTCTCTTTGCACCATTTGGGATAGAGCTTAAGTTCCCGGTTACCTGTGCCAGGACTGGGCGATTCCATGGAGAATCTGCCTTAAATATTCATTCCCACCCCTGGCTTCAAAAAATGCAGAGCCCTCCTCTCCTTGGCTTTGCGGCTGGCATCTCAGATAGCTTCGGTTGCTTTCTGTCATTCTTATGCATTATTAATCTTCTTAACCAAAAAAAAAAAAAAGCCCTCCTATGCATGTCAAGATGAATTAGAATCCTTAATGGGTATTTAATTTAAGGATCGTCACGCCGTGACTTCTGCCCAGCAGAACGGACGGCTGAGGAGCACGAACCCCCGACTGCAAGTTGTGCGGAGTTACGCATGGGCGTCCCGTCTAATGATGTCGGACAGGCCGCCTGGTGACGGGTGTCTCCGTGTGCCTGCACACTTGTTTCTCCTAATTGAAATTAATTGCAATAAATATGTTCAACGCGGTCACCTCATTTTAATGAAACGATGGAGCTCTTTTTCATACTAATGAGCCTGGCTATTTTTTTTTCTTCTTCTGATACCTTTTCCCTTCGATGTGCCTTTTCAGGACAATGTGTTTTTCTATCTTCGGTTCTGGCTGGTCTCACACGTGGGGTCAGGCAAGATGCAGGACCTGCCCGCCACAGGGAAAGAGAGCCGGTCCAGGGAATGCCATCGGAAAAACAGCCAAGGCAGAGCAGAACCTAATCCTTCCAACTAATTGGCAGTGCAGATCTGTTCTGTGCAGTAATTATGCCACAGATGCTGAATGAGTGTGTCTGAAATGAACCAGAGAGTTCGATGAGCATTTTTGACCTTGACAGCGTGCCCTTGTGTGAGCACAGGCGGAGACCCCGGACAGCCCAGCTCTGGATGTTTCAAGAGCATATTGTACGTCAAAGACTTAGTCACAGGCATGGCTACATTACTATCTCATGACCAATGCTGTCCTTGGCAATGACCTTGGACACCGTCCATGAGATTCCCACACACAAGGGATGCTGTATTTTCTAAGGACCCCGCATTATTCTGTGGAGGGAATTAAAAGACTAAGAAGCCCAGGTTAAGCTGAAGTTGCCAACAACTTCCCCTGCCCCAGTTTTTAGCTGAAGCTGTTAGCTGCTCATCTTTTGCTTCTGTAAAGTGCTTTGCACCGAAAGAAAAGAAGACCCCGCCCGCACTAAAATAGATAAAAGGAACCAAAACTGCAACTCGGGGCCCAGATTTTGGAGACCACTCCTCTGGGTCCGCACGTGTAAATAAACTGCCTCTTTGCTACCTCCGGTGTCTTGACTGAGTCAGTTTTCCCGTAACATCCACACGGGGGGAATCGGTCATCATTCCCCCGAGATTCCCCTAAGAGCATCTATATACCTGCGGCCGAAATGTTATAGAACCCAGCCGGTTGTTTCGAACAGGGTCTCAAGTATGTGTTAAAAATAACAATGAAATCAGCAATAAAGACAGTTGGCTTTATTTTAGCTGATTTTCATCCAGAAGATCCGTTACAGTCAGATTTCTTCGACTTATTTTTCAAAATATGTGGAGAACCAAGAAGGACATGTATCATGAGTCATTTCTCAAATATACTACAAAAGAGAGTATGTCTTCCAGGTTGTCTACTCATTTCACTAATGCTGTGGGTTCCTGGCAGGTCATTGCCTTTCACTTGGACCTGGTTTCCTTTTCTTCCCAGACAACACGAACCTGGATAATCATTTTGGGGGATTTTCGGGCCCCTGCTCAGCAAGAGTTCCCCACGCCCTTCCTCGTCAATATTCTGTTAGAGACCCAAGCATGTTGTGTTAATGTCATTGGTTCCTACCTCTGCCTGCTTCGGGAGAGAGATTTTCTTACTCACTTCCTGCGTCAGGGAAGAGACATCGTGGTAATTCAGCTCCTCATCCTCTCCCCCCCCCCCCGCCCACCGCCCCTCTCCGCGTGCCGGTGTCTGGCTCGCAGTGAGTGTGTACTGAAGTCAGACACGGAATAAAGTCGCGTGGATTCCTCACCTGTCTTATGGCTACCATAGCAGTGAGAAGGCGAGGGACGGGAACACACAGGGTGGCAAGGACGAACACCGAGGAGGAAGCCCGCAAACACGAGGAGGGAGACTCCACGGATTTGGATTCAGTCCTTCCATGACCCTTGCGAGGTTTCTAGGTTGCACTAGGGCATGGCACGCATATCCATCCCATCTCTCTGGCGTGTCATTCCCCGTCACTCAAGCCCAGGAGGGGGAGGTACAGGGACATTTCCCACGTCACCTCCCTGTCAGAGAGTCCGCGGCCACCCTTCTTTCCAAGTGAGGAAGAGTCCAGCCGACGTCCAGGGACCATCGGTCTTCCTTCTTGAAGCTCTTTGGTCAGATCCCAGCATTTCAATGCGTGGCGAGGACTGCTGACCTCTTAGTGTAGAGTTCACAGGAAGGAAGGGGGGAGGGAAGGAAGAAAGGAAGGAAGGAGGGAAGGAAAGAAGGAGAAATGGAAGGAAGGAGGGAAGGAAAGAAGGAGAAATGGAAGGAAACAAAGAAGGAAGGAAGGAGAAATGGAAGGAAGGAGGGAAGGAAAGAAGGAGAAATGGAAGGAAACAAAGAAGGAAGGAAGGAGAAGTGGAAGGAAAGAAAGAAGGAAGGAAGGAGAAATGGAAGGAAAGAAGGAAGGAAGGAAGGAGGGAAGGAAGGAAGGA
>PVJI01028734.1:0-16141 GCA_004026765.1 Micronycteris hirsuta
AAAAAAAAAAAAAAAAAGGAATGTTGTTAGGGAAAACTCACACCCTCAAAAATACTAGGCAAAAAACATCAAAAAGAGTTTCAGGAATATACCAGTAATGGAGAAGAGACTGTTTTAACTGGATTTCTGACAGGAAAGAGTAGTAGGAGCAGAAGCTGCTCCTTTTCACAGGACTATTCGGCAATTTGGATTTTCAGGAGAGGGTCAGACAAATATATAGGTTACCAGATGGAAGCAAAATGAAGAAACTGTGGAGACTGATTATGAAGTACTGGCTCCACTGTCATGTAATTCTGACGCAGACCTCAATCTTTTGATGCTGGAATTTATTTAGCTAAAGCAAACCATACTCTCTCCTAATGGATAAATGCAGAAGTACCTTAAGCTCCACTGAGAAACATGCATTCAGTAGTGCTATAAAAATGATGAATCATGGCACAAAGAGGCAGCACACGAAACCATACAAAACAAATCCACCAAATTTTGTCTTAATATTTGCAGAGTTTTTAAAATCCTCATCCAAGAATATGTTTTGGTTTTTTTTTAATTGATTGGAGGAAGGAGGTATCAATGGGAGAGAGAAACTTCAGTCAGTTGTCTCCAGCACGCACCCCCACCAGGGATCGAACCCACAACCTTTTGATGCATGGGACAATGCTCCAACCAAGCCACCCAGCCAGGGCAAAAGCTGCAGTTTTTGTAATGATCAGGTATGTTCCAGCAAAAATGGAAAAATAATTACAGATCAGACCAAAAAACTCCATTGAAAAATACCTCAAACTGGCTTCTACTGGCTTAAGGAATATTAATCCACAAGCTCCAAATCGAACTCTTTTTCTAAGATGTTAGCCAAGTTCACCGGCTTCCAAAGACTCAACTATCATATACCAACAAGAGAAAGTCCCCTATGCCACCTTCACATGATGATGCCTGGCCGTGACTTTCACATTCAGCATCCCCCCACTTCATTCCAGACTTTTACTACTTCTTCAACCCCTAACGCAAAACCGTTTTGAAGGCTCGCTTTCTCTTATTCCCTAAATCTAGATTTTTGGCCTTCTCCTGGGTTACTCCTTTTAGTTTCTATCACATCTATCACCCAGAGCCATTGGTCATCTCTCAGCCAGATTTTCAGCTGTCGTTTCATTACAAATTTAATAATCTACCAAAGTTATGTACTCCGCTCACTACTAGAACCAGATTCCCAATTCCTTATGGCCTAACAGTAGTTTTCCCCTGACTCTGATCCACAGGGTACAATCCCATTCTGCTTCACAATTCTCCACCAGAGCAAACTGAACAAACTCATATCATTTTTGCAGCTTTGCTCTTCCCCTCCGCTCTTGAAAACTTGCTAATGTTCCACTATCATCATAGAACCACAGAACTTTAGAATTGAATATAACAAACATCATTCATTTCAAGAGAATAAATGATTTTCTCAAAGTTAAATAACTTTAAGACTAGTACTAGAAGGCAGATCCGTTGTCACCCAGTCCTGTTCCCTTCCCAGTATAAAGCCAGTATCTCCCTCATCCTCTTGAAGGTTAATAGGAGTAACCAGTATATCCTTTCTGCAAGTCTAAACCGTTTCTATCATTTAAGCAGTTTTTGAAATTCTGCCCTAGCTAGTATAGCTCAGTAGATTGAGTGCGGGCTGTGAACCAAAGGGTCGCTGGTTCAACTCCCAGTCAGGGCACATGCCTGGGTTGCAGGCCAGGTCCCCAGTGGGTGCCATGTGAGAGGCAACCACACATTGATGTTTCTCTCCCTCTCTTTCTCTCTCCCTTCCCTTCTGTCTAAAAATAAATAAATAAAATTTTTAAAAAATAAAAAAAAAGAAAAAAGAAATTCTTCCACAATCTAGACAACTTTTTCTATACTTTTGTCTAAAAATAATCAGTCTTGCCCTGGCTAGTGTAGCTCAGTGGATTGAGCGCAGGCTGTAAACCAAAGGTTGCTGGTTCGATTCCCACTCAGGGCACACGCCTGGGTTGCAGGCCATGTGGGAGGCAACCACACATTGATGTTTCTCTCCCTCTCTTTCTCCCTCCCTTCCCTTCTGTCTAAAAATAAATAAATAAAATCTTTAAAAAAAATTAAAAATAATTAAAAATAATCAGTCTTAATATTATATTCCCTATACTATTTTACTTGTATACTATGTAAATCAGTGACACTCCTTACTCAATGTTGGCACAGACATACGATATTATAATAATTTTTAAGACTAACAAGACAATAATTAATCTAGATTATCCATCAACAAAATCATGGTTAAATAACCGTGGTATTCCAATGTTGTAATGTATATGTCATGGTTAAAAATAAGGTAGGTCTTTATGGTCTAATAGAGCAACACCTCCAAAATACATTATAACATGATAAAAGCAAATGCGGAAACAGGTATGTTTCTGTCTACATGTATATTTATATATACATATAAATAATCACATTAATGGGGAAAAGTGTATATGTATATATTAAGATACATAAAGGTGTACAAAAAGGATTGGAAATGTATCCAGGATTTTTGACAATGATTACCAATAGTCAGAAAAGTGGGGGCAGGGGAGGTGTACATGAGAGAGCATTTACATTTTATCCATCTACTTTATTATTTGAGTATCCTCTGTGTTCATATATGTGTGTATGAGAGAGAGAGAAAGACATACACACCTCCCCCAGACTGCCAGGATCAAAACAAGATGCTATGATATCACAGAGCTGAAAAAAGAGTAATTTACCCTTAAGTCTCAAACTGATACAAAAATGAGCTGTGACATGAGAATTCTATAGCTACCATCATTTATTTGTTTACATGTCTTGATATGTAACTGAACTGAAAACTACACAGGACATCTCTAAGCTGCTTTGTAGAGTAATATGCTTCTTGTGGTTAAGTTGAATGGCACTCAAGTAAATGAAGAGTTACTAAAGCCCACATATAATAAGATAACTGAACCTTGCTTTAGAAATAAAGCTAGATTGAATGGTACTTCACTGCTGACAAACAAATAACAACAAATAAGAAATTCCCCTAAACCCTAATGTGCTTCTCACAGGCACCAAGGGATCATTCTGATGGATCAAAGAGTTAAGCATTACCTAGGCCACATGGAATATTTCCCAGCCCAAGAGATGCTGTTCTGTAAAAGTACTACTGCTATACTTACGAAGCTGGCCGGTCCTGTCTGAGGTCAATGGTGAACACAACTGCATCTTCACCTGCAGATAGAAACGTACAGGGAGAGTCTGGTTCCAGGGCCAACTAGAGGAGAAAAAAGGGACAGGATGAGATTTCTAAAGATTAGAATTAAAGGTTATCTAGTTCATTCCTTTATGTTTAGAAAGGGATGCATTTAAAATACCTCAGCAGGAGAAATATCTACATTTTACTGTTGTAAAATCCCAGGAAAGGAGATAATTTAATAAGCCCATCCTCTTTTGTTCTGTGTAAATTACTTACAGCTAGTTTACTCTACACAAGTTGAAAGGACAGATAATTTGCTATTTCAACTAAGTCCCTGAGAGGTTCAACAGTGATACCAAAGGAAAACATCAGTCATTAGGGCTCATTATCAAAGAAAATCAATTCCACACCCTCAAGTGGGGAGAGAAATGGTGCCCAAGTTTCATTTCCCTACATCTTAGTTCTTAAAATTAGTTGTTTAGTGGATTGGAAGTACACTTAAGATTCAAAGAAATAAATAATTTTCACATTGCCCGAGCCATTTAGAAATGGGTACTCCAAATCCACCTACATATTTGTTTAGGCTTTTTATGAGAGGACCATCCTCCTTCCATGGCATGGAAAGACATGGTACCTATTCTAAGACTAGGCAGCTTCTCACTGGCTATTTGGCCTATATTCCCCAGTCTAATATGAGGAGCTAACAACTAGTACCTTGGAACTATTAATAAGATGTTCTAAAGATGATCAGAGTAAAGTTTAAAGGTTTGGAAGGCACAGGAGACCTCAAGGATCCCTAAACTATGGTACATCTTAGGAATTAAATATAATCAAATAAATACTACATGTGCAAGATCTGCAGATTTCTCAAACTCCTGTCTTCCAAGAAGTTTAGGATGGTGGCTGCTCTTTCCTCTCTTATGTACAAGTCTTAGGACTAAAAGAAGGGAGGTAGGTGACTACAATAAAGAGAGATATGCCCTGGCTGGGTAGTTTGGTTGATTAGAACATTGTCTGGATACACCAAGGGTGTGGGTTTGATCCTCAGTCAGTGCACATACAAGAAGCAACCAATGAATGCATAAATTTAAGTAGAACAACAAACTGATGTTTTTCTCTCTCTTGCTCTAAAATCAGTAGGTTAAAAAATTTAGAAAAAAATATAAACAGATACACAAGAGGGCTTTGGTGAGATCCACAGAAGAGCTGGATTGCATATCCTTCGGGGCAAAGACTGACTTACCTTATGGGATGCTCCCTTATGCTGGGCCACACGCTTCGTATTCTTGCAGCACTGTGTGGCAGACAACTCTGCTACCCGCACCTGCCCGTCACGGGCACACATGGCCAGGGTGGAATCACCACTGTTAGGAAGGAACTTTGCCTGGGGTGTTAACAACGAAGAAAGGGACACACAAAAGAAATTGAGGTGGTTAATCTGAGAGAAAAAAATACAATGACAACCTCAACTCACTCTTTTGTTTCACAACAACTGAAAACTTAGCTCACTGACTCTAATTGGTTAAAGTCTAATTTCTTCCCAGAGTTAAAGGAGAGGAAGAGAAAAAACTGCTCTGATATAAGAGAGCATTTCATCTGATTCTGGAAGGCTGAACTAATACAGGATAAGTGCTCAGGTGAACTAGGACTCTGACCTACCAAGGGACAAAAGTAAGAGAAAAAAGGAGGAAATTATCTTGATTCAGTAAGTAAATATTAATTTGCTATTGTACAAAGAAAAAGGAAACTAGAGGGGATGCTGGGGAAAGAGGGAATGTGCTTAGGGATAAATGGCCAGTATCGATATGCTATACTGCACTGATGAGTAAAGTCTCCAGAGAATAACAACAGTACTAACTTTTATCAAATGTTTACGAATGTTCACTAAGTACCAGGTATGATTCTAACTGCTCAGTTTCTATTGTTAATTCTCATAACCTTTTATGTTAATATCCCCATATTACAGATAAATAAACTGAACACAGAGGTTAAGTAACTTGCCCTAAATCATACAGCTAGTAAAGGGCTAGGATTTGAACCCAGCCTGGCTTTATAGACTCTGCTCTTACACTATATGCCTCCTACCAGGGCACATATAGTACTTTCCTGATTAATTCTAAGCACCCACTTATAATGAGAACTTCAACAGTGTTTATGTTCAAGGAAAGAAAAGCTTGCCATAGGTCTTGCAGTGTATATAACTCCTTCAAGGCATTAAGAGAGCCAACACAGGACTGAGTTTGGTATATAATTCCTGCAACTCACTACCAGCTCCCACTACAGGCAATAGCTCAGATTTGTCTAACTCATGTTTGATTTTCTCAATTGCTATTCTGCTTCCTTTCCTCACCTGGAAGACATTGCTTTTGTGGCCACTCTCAAAGTCCAGTACCGGCTGCCGCCGTACCCAGTCCCAAACCACCACTTTTAGGTCATCGCTGCCACTGGCCAGCCAAGTTCCACGCTGATTAAAGTGCAGGGTATTGACACAACCAGTATGGCCCTCAAGCCCATGCTGCAGGCGGAAACGCTGCACAAAGACTCTTGCCCCACAGGCTTCATATACAAAGCGGGAACTTGAACCCAGCTCCCGCTCCCGAAGGGCAGGAAGGGCTTGCCAGCGAGGTCGGGGAAGGGCTGATGTCTCTGAGGACACCCAGTCCTCCAGGGCCTGCTCATCGTCTGATGAGTCCTGGTCACGATTGGCCCGCTTGCGCTGTACACGACGCCGAGGATGTTCTTCTTCCTCCTCTTCTTCCTCCTCCTCTTCCTCTGAGCGATCATGGACTTGGTTTTCATCATTGATGGAGTAATGGCCTGTGTCCTCCATGCTGTCAGAGTCCTTGTCTTCACCTGAGCTCTCTGTATCTGTGCCTCGACTTTCTGTGCTGGTGCGATTGGGGCCACCATCATCCCCTGTCAAGCTCAAGCTCAGGTCTGAGGCCTCTACTTCAATGCCTGAGGATGTCTCCCTCCCCTCTTCAGCTCCAGACATCTCCTCTGGACTGCTAGACATGCTTCCTGCATATAAGTGAGAAATGGGTAGGTGAGGGGGGAAAAAGAAGGACAGGTTAGTGATCAGAAACATTTCCCCATCTTAGTTTAAAAAATCATCACATAGAAAGACCCAGAAACCAACTTTGGTCAAAGTGTTTTTGTTACAAATACTTATAAAAAGTACCTTCTGAATGGGAATCTTGGAGAAGAAACTGAAAAGATTAAGATCAAAGCTACTCACAAATAGCCCTGGCTGGTATAGCTCAGTGGATTGAGCACGGACTGTGAACCAAAGGGTTGCCAGTTCGATTCCTGGTCAGAGCACATGCCTGGGTAACAGGCCAGGTCCCCAGTGGGGGCCACATGAGAGGTAACCACACATTGATGTTTCTCTCCCTTTCTTTCTCCCTCCCTTCCCTTCTGTCTAGAAATAAAATCTTTAAAAAAAAAAGCTACTCACAAATAAAGGTACTTCAATAGAATGGAAGAAATGCAGAAACTAAGTGTATAATAAATTCTGAAGAGGCAAAGCACTGACAGACTGTATGATACAACTACCTTAGGCTCTGTTCTGCTAGATGGGCATCCATTAGTTACAGTAAATAATTAAACTAAATATAAGAAAAAGAACAGCCCTCCCTGCAAGAATTGGCATAGCCATCTTAGAAAAGGAGAGAAAATAACTGATTAAAATCACTCAGTGGATGACAGTGGGACTTTTCCCACTTCAAGAAAGCACCATTACCTCCTGACTCCTAAATTTTAAAGTTTCTTTCCCCAATATCTAAAAAGTTCACTAACAATCCAGAAGAGACAAATGGAAATTGTGATCATCTGAGTAAGTTCTGGCTCACTTTTTCCTAATTCATGTATTCTGACTTATTTCCGTTAATTTAGTAATTTTAATACTATTTTTAGTTATACAGACTGAGACAAAGTGCTCAAAGTGCTTGATCAAAGTGCTTCTTTGATCAAAAAGCATATGTAAAAATGATAAAAAGGGGTACTACAGTGGTACCTGAAAATAAAGTTTACCATCTTCTAAGCTTGCCATGTTGGTAGTTATAAAATAACTGGGTCATATTGAATGATCTAATCACCTACAATTAAGATACTGCATTCTCCTATCGAAAAACAGCCAAATCAAATTCCAATGCAGTTGGCAATGTTCTAAGAGCCACAACTTCCAATCTAAGGTCAAGATGTGAGGGAAGAGGAATGACTACAAATTTTATCTTGCCAGAAGTAAAGCTGTTAGGAAAGGTAAACCAGCTATGGTTGAATGCGGTATGAGTTATTCAATTCCAATACTACCTTAATGTTTAAAAATACAAAGGATTCGAGTACCTTACTGCTTATTCATCTAGATAAGAACAGTAGTTTCTGAAAATCTTTGCAGCAATGGAACCCCCTTTCCAATGAACTCTTAGACAAAACCCAATACAGAGAACAGATAATACAAGTGTTTTGGTTCAAGTACTGACAGAAGGTTGGGGCTATATAAGAAGTTCTTTTCAAAAAGGCACCTAAAAGTAGTGTGAAAACAACTAGGCTAGAAACCGGAAGACTAAGGGGAACAGTACAGCAACTGGATCCTACAAATTACAATTGCTGGAACTGCTGTATAGCTGAGAAAGATTAATAGTACGGTTTTTGAAATGCAACTGGGTTTAAGATTTGGAGTGGTGAGAAGGAATAAAATATTATACCTATCACTTCTGTGAAGAAGGAAAAATAAAAGGCCAGAACTTGTAGCATTCATTGTTAAAATCATGATTAAAAAATTACAACAATTTTGAGGGCTCTATCACATTAACATAAAGGCCAGAGCATACCACAAGCTCAGCAAGAGGACCCTAATAATCAATGACCAAGATGTAGCTCAGGGGCTGGCAAATTTTTTTTCTGCCAAGGGCCCGATGGCAGAAATTTGAGGCCTCATAGGCCATATAGATCTCTGTCACAACTACTCCACTCCACTACTGTAGCACAAAAGCAATCATAAATACTATGTGAATGAATGGGGCATGACTGTGTTCCAATCAACTTTACAAAAACAGGGGCAGGGTGGACTTGGCCTGCAGGCCATAGTTTGTCAATACCTGATGTAGCTAATGGCCAAAGTCCAAATCAAATGTGTACCTCAAATCCCTCTAGAATGCTTTGTCTTGCAACTAAGTCCAGTGACAAATCTGGACCACTTTCCTTTACAGATGATAAATGGCAGTGGTATGAAAAGAATAAAGGGGCAATAAAACAGCATGTTGAAAAATCTCACTTCCCCCTCCTCAATTTCATTACTCTGCCAATCACTTGACCAGAATTTAGCTTATAATCCTGACCTGCAAGGTGCTGAGGAATGCTACCCAACTATAATCATTTGAAGGACATTTCTCTAGTTTAGAAGTTGGCTCAGAGCTGAAGCACTGGTTGAATAAACCAGGTAGTAGCTAAAGCTGTCAGAGTCTTGAAATCCTGCCTTCAAATCTGCACTAGGCACAGTGATTTAACACTTGGCAGCACTAGCAAAAGAAAAGGAGGACAGGAAGGGAAAAAACCCTGATTCCAGCTGGATTAGGTTATACCTTCATCTCTTATCTAATATCTCTATCAAACTAGGATCTACCATGGAAAGAGACTTTTCATTAACACCAGGGAACCTCACCTTCCCAACAACTCTTTTATTCCCACCACCAATGGGATCTTCTTTTTCTCCTTTATTAACAGCATCTCCTAGGTTTTATCTACCCTTAAAATCTTTCAGATTTCCAAAGCACCTGACCTCTTAGAGTTGAAAGACGTGCTCTCAAAGGCACAACTCTTATTACTGACCTTCTGAAAACAATCAGATAAAAGTTGAAGAGGCCAAAGTACCACATAGTCCAAGGTATTTCCTGTGTAGTTTCCTGTACTCAAAACAACCCAAGAAGGGTTCACTCTTAGAAAAGATTTCCTTCCCTCCACTAAAATCCATGTTTCCACTCTTTTAGGGGGAGGAGAACAGTTGATAGCAAAAATAGCTTCACTTTCATTTTGGTCCCTTACCATTAGCTAAGTCTGTCTTGCCATCTGTGCTGCTCCCTTTGCTGGACATCTTGATTGATGTTTATTGTAGCCAGCCTGGATTTGGAAGGAGAAGAAAATAACAATTAGAAAACAACCTGGAAAAGATGATAAAAGGGACAAGGAGATTTAACAATGTATAGCCTTTGTCATTTTTATAAAAATAATTTTTGTGTGTGTGCTCAGCTGCTGAAAATCACACCACATTTTTCCTCCTATGTCAAAATTCCATTAAAAACCAGATATCTGGGAAGTTGACTGCAATCTCTTTACTCACTGAGCAACTGGCAGTGTTTTTTTAGATGAGAAAGAGGAAACTGAAATAAAACCTGAAACGGTAGGCATATATCAAATGAGAGACTATAAGCAGAGAGCCTTAACTCAATATAAAAAGCAAGCTTCAGCATTGCCCTCTAGGCAAAAATCTCCTGTTGTAAATATTAGTTTTAAGTATCAATAAACTCTATATTACACTGTCTTCACAACATGAAGAGGTGGGTCAGACTGTATCATTTTATACACAGACTAAAAGAGATGAAAGAAATCAAACTCTTGGGGTAAGAGCTTGGGCTTTACGTTCACTCAGATGCCCAGCTTCACACTTATAAGTGCAGATATTAACTACTATAAGCAGCGAAGATGTATTAGAACTTGGGAGACCAGTACCTCTAAGAAAGAATGGAAAAGGGTCTCCCCCCACTTACAACTAATAATAGTCAGTCACCAAAGGCCAAGCTGGGCAAGAAAAGGGCAACACTTCTATTAAACCATCTCAGTTCACTTCATAAAGTTACAAACATTATTTCACAATTCCTCCCACTTTCTCCAGATTTCTTTTTGGCAAAGCTATAAAGAATCAAGGTATCTAGCTTTTCCTCCTGTATAGCACTGTAACACAGTCATTATTTTTTCACAGCCTCACTCCCAACTCGAGCAAATTCCAAACAGCAAAGAAAAATATAATTCAGACCAGAATTTTGTTAAGCCCTTTTAGTGCCTTGGACAAAAGGCACTGGTGAAAGACGAAGTGTGATTACGACTCCAGTCCTCGTACACAGGCACACTGGCCTCTAATCCTTCAGCAGCCCTTTCACTCTCCTGACGATTATCCCAGAAGCAGCCCCATCCTTAACCTTACCCCCTACTCTCCTCTACAGAAATTCGAATTGCTACAAAGAGTGTCCTCTGCCAATAGACAGCTACCCAAAGCTTGTTCATAGTAGGCCAGAGCAAAGGAGTGAAAACAATGCAAGAGCAGGACTAAGGCTGAATCTGAAGGAAGGACAAAGCCAATGAAAAACAGATTTGTGAAGCCACATAAAGAAATACAGTAAAGAGCTGTTTGCAGAGCAGGCTGTTTTCCTCTTCCTGTATACTTCGATGATAAATTTTTGTACAGCATTCCTCAGATGGCATTCCCGCCCCCGCCCCCCCCCACCAAAGCAGTCCCTGTTTGTATTCTTTAGTATCTCAGCAGTATCTTCTTCCCCACCTAAGGTTTATATTAATTACATTAGTTGTAGAAGTCCTATGGAGTGAGGAAAATAATTGTACTACTTTTTTAAGATTAAAAACTAAGGGCATAAGTATTATATTTTATGGTCAATTAAGAACAGATCTGATATTTTTCTCATCTCCAAAATCAAAACTGTCAACCATACCATACTTCCCACCCTACTATTATCCACTCCCAGAGAAGAATAAAGTAGCACCAGAGAACCTTTCTCAAAACTGAATCTCATCAACTTCTACAGAAACTGAGACTGCCTGAACTTTAGACTAATAATGGCCCTACACAATACATTTGCTTTCCCAGCCTATATGACTAGAAGGAGCCAAAGCCTAGTGCCCATGTAGCTGAGAAATGGGCAAAGGAGAGTCATGAGGTCCAACCCATTCCCAGAGGCTACAGACCTCATCTTTTGGGGAAATTAGTTTAAGGTTCTTGCAAGAAGGAATCTTCTCTCTCTCTTTGAGGAAATAAGCTGACAGAATTTATTGCTAAATTCAGAAACAGAGAAAACCCTATGAATACTGATGTCAACTCTAATCACTAAGTTGATACAGGCAGATAGGTCACATTTTAGGGGACACAGAGTTTATCAAAATTAGTCCTAGACTGAAAACTCAAATTCCAAGATTCTAGTATCAGCTAAGCCATTAGAATATTTTGTGACCTTGGGCGAGCTGCTTAATCTTTTCTGACTTCATTTTTTTTTTTTTTTTTGGTAAAATAATATTAGTAACTCTAGAGGTGATACAGATAAGTACATTACATGTTAAAATTTCTGCAGAAGGATGCTCTAGAGCAGTGGTCTCAAAACTGATAATAAAATCAGTGAAAACTTTGAACATGACCTTCAGTATGAGTGTATGTACACACACATTTAATCAATTCACATTAAATGTCAAACATTAAGCTTTTCTCAGAAAAAGTAGAAATTTCAACATTTCTTCCCTATACACTACAAGAACATTTTCCATACCCCTTGGGGTACATGCATTCCTTCTTTGGGGGACCACTTCTCTAGAAAGCCAAGAAGATATGACAATAAAAAAATACAATTACTCTGGGGATGAGCTGTTACTCTTACCATATAAACCTCCATCAAAATGAAGAAATTTAAAACAATCCCAACTCTAAGACAGGAATTAGGAGTAAGTGCCCAAATTAAAGCAGGTTATGATGTTATTTATGACTGTGTCCTAGGTCTCAAGTATGGGAGGGAGGTGCACTGGAATCTCTTTCATCACCAAGAAATATAATCTTATTTCATAATCTGACATTAGGAACCTACTTGACCCTAACTTAAACTAACTTCTTCATTCTTCTTTTTTTTTAAAGATTTTATTTATTTATTTTTAGAGAGAGGAGAGGGAGGGAGGAAGAGAGGGAGAAACAGCAATGTATAGTTGCCTCTCACATGGCCCTCACCGGGGACCTGGCCTGCAACCCAGGCATGTGCCCTGACCGGGAATCGAACTGGGACTGTCCGGTTCCCAGTCCGTGCTCAATCCACTGAGCTACACCAGCGAGGGCAACTTCTTCATTCTTAAATGCACTGCACCTTGCCAATAAATCCAGTTTTACCTTGATCAATTTCCATGTAAAATCTAGCCCAGAACAAACCAATATGAGCTTTGAAGAGCTGATGAGCTCACCGCCCCAGGTATCTGGAAGAGTTTAATTAGATTAGCTCTACTGCCTATACTCTAAAAATAACCATGACCCCTGCCAAACTGAAGGTTAAGGAGTAAACTACTGAGGGATGGAGAAAAAAAGACTCAGGTGTCATTTTAATTTCTACATAAAAAATTTCACTGACCTAGAGTTTTCTTAATAAGAAACAGGTCTTAAATTTTTAACCAGATATATGACAAAATATTAAGTAAAAACTAAGCAGAGGGAAAGTTAATACAGTATGTAAGAGTACTTGTGGAAGAGATATCAAGTGTCTCCTGCTTACAACCACTGAGGCTGCTTCCTTTTCCTAATATTAATGAAAGATTTATACAAGAGACCATGTATACTACGACAACAACATATCCAAATGCAAAGTACATATAGACGAAGAAACTTGACTCCTACATTTGTACAATACACAAAAACTAACTGAAAATGGATCACAGACCAAAATAATACAACTTCCAGAATAAAACAATGGAGATCATCTTTGCGATAATGGATTAGGCAAGTATTTCTTAGGGTAAAACACAAAGAGCACAAACCATAAAAGAAAAAAATTAACTGGACATACTAAAATTAAAAATCTACTCTTCAAGGGACACTGTTAAGAAGATGAAAAGACAAGGTACATATTAAAAGAAAATATCTGCAAAAGACATATTTAATTAAGGATACAAACCAGAATATATTTAAAACTTCTCACAACTAAACAAGAATTACTTGAAAAGATCCTCAATATTATTGGAGAAAGACAAATTAAAACCACAGTGAGAATCCTCTATATACCTATTAGAATGTTTAAAATTTTAGAAGCAATAACAACAAAAGCTTTATCAGGTGCTAAAAAGGTATAGAGCAACCAGAACTCACACACTGATGGTAGATATGCAAAATGGTAATCACTTTGGAAAACAGTTTGGCAGTTTCTTATAAAGTTAAACATACACTTACCACACAAGCCAGGAATCCTACTCAGGTATGTACTCAAGAGAAATGAAAATATGTGTCCAACCCAAAAACCTGTAGGTGAATGTTTTAGTGGCTTTATTTAGAGTCATCAAACACTGGAAACAATCTAATGTTCTTCAGCTAGATCATGGATAAACAAACTATGCTCCTGGGTGGTATGGCTCAGCGGACTGAGTGTCAACCTGCAAACCAAAGGGTCGCTGGTTCTATTCCTAGTTATGGTACATGCCTGGGCTTTGGGCCAGGTCCCCAGTGGGAAGCGTGCGAGAGGCAACCAGACACTGGTATTTCTCTTCTTCTCTTCCCCTCTCTCATATGAATAAAATCTTAAAAAAAATAAATAAAACAAATTGTGGTCCATCCACACCATGTATTACCACTAAGCAATAAAAAGAAATGAACTACTGATACACAGAGCAACACGGATGGACTTCAAATATGTTATGCTAAGTGAAAGAAGCAAGATTCAAACAGCTATATAATATGATTCCATTTACAGGACAATCTGGAAAAAGACTATAGGGACAGAAAGATCAGTGGTTGTTAGAATTGGGAGGTAGGGAAGAGAATGACTACAAGCCGGCATGAGAAAACTCTTTGGAATGATGAAAATGTTCTATGGTTCTGTCACAGAAATGTTGAGTGACTGCATTTATCAGAACCCATAGAATGGGTCACTAAGAAAATGGGTAAATTTTACTCTATGTAAATCATAGCTCAATAAACCTGACTGAAAAAAAGAGAATGAGAGAGGTGGAGGGGGGGGGAGAAACCATGCAAAGTGTTAAATGACAGATAAAACCCAACAATTAAAAATACTAAATTTTCAAGGCTGTGATTATTAATAGAAGTTAGCTACAGTGGTGAATATGGTACAGTAAATGAGAGCAAAATGTCAGGTCTTCTTGCTTAAAATCAAAGTGCAGAGGAATCTTTGCTGTAATCACATTTCCAATCCTATTCATTATCTTTTGACAACTAAGAATATTGGTAGAGCCCTGGCAGCTGTATCTCAGTGGACTGAGTGTGGACCTGTGAACCAAATGGTAGCTGGTTCAATTCCCAGTCAGGGCACATGCCTGGGTTGTAGGCCAGGTCCCCAGTAGAGGGTGCACAAGAGACAACTACACACTGATGTTCCTCTCCCTCTTTTTCTCCCTCCCTTCGCTTCTCTCTAAAAATAAATAAATAAAATCTTAAAAAAAAAAAAAAAAAGAGTATCAGGAGCTTAAAGTACTTCAAAGTAATTCTAGTTGTTGGACTATTAATCTGTACACTCATGTTTTTCATTTTTATTTTTTAAATTTCCCTTGTGTTCACCTTAACTGCTTTGGAGTCTAGAAGCTATAAAAACTGGTAATTCTACCTTACCTCATACCAATGGAAATTTCATCATCTAAATATTAGTCCTTGATCCCTTCACTAAGATCCGAACTCGGAGTGAGTTCCTATGAGTTACATAATCCCAGCACTCTCTCAGGCCAGTCTGGCAGTCTTGTGCATGCCTTCATTTTGCCACTCAAGTGCCCAACTCTCCTATATAGACACCCATATTTACATGAGACAAAGTTTTAGAATTTCCTCTGAAACTAAAAGGTAATGTTGGAAAATGCTTCAATTATTAGTAAGACAAATATCTGAGAGCCACACAATCCCTGGTTCCTCTTGAGAGGACAGATGTCCCATACCACTCATAACTGAACAGCTGTCAGGGCTGATCTCCATCCAAAGTACAAATTTGCTTTTCAGTCTTAAGTCCCACAGTCCATCTGGAATCAACCAGTCCTACTTTCCCCATCCCAAATTTTTGTTTTCAAGCTGAAATGGCTCATTTTAAATCCTTTCTGCTAACCTTCCTATTTTTCTACTTCATGATAAACACTTCAAGCCAACTTTCCTGACTCCTGCCACCAGCAACTTGCCAGCTTCTCATTTATGGCACTTGATTTCCTCTGGGCACCCAGCCACTCTAATACGGTGTTTATTAATCAGACAGAGACCCTTAGGCACTGAAATTCAAAGGGATGGCTCCTAGGAAGCTGAAACTCATACGACATAAAACACGTTTATAGGGGGGCAGAACTTTAGTTCTGAGCCACATTCTATTAAGTCCTTGAAGGAGCTGAGTGTACTATACTGTCCCTTCTGGTAAACTGGAAGTAAGAGCAGAAAGACACTATGAATGTTTCTGGATCAGGGAAATTAATCTCTATTCCTGTTGTGCAGAAGATGGGACAACACAGGCAACCCAACTGTACATCCAGCCTCCCTTGTTCATCCAAACTGTAGGCATCTGGCACCACCCAGTGGCCCATCTGTATACAGACATGTTAGTAAGGCAACAATGTACACGGCAATACAGGAGTTATAAATATGAACAACTCAATCACCATCCCTTTTGTAGCCAATAGCCAATTAGTAAAAATGAGCATACAGCTATGATACAAGAGACACAAGTATCAGTATCATTAAATAAATGAGTGTGTGTGTGTGTGCGCGTGTGTGTATACATATATACACATATGGTATGCAGTTGTAGTTGATCAGAGGAAAGGCTTATATTTAGTTTCAGGAAAGAAAGAAAAAGCTTCTATGGAGAAATTAGCATTTAAGTTGGGCTTTGAAGGAAGCATGGGATTTTAATGCGTAGAGATGAGAAAGACATTCCACCATTCCACCAGCACCAGAATGAGAAAAGACATGGAAAATTAAAAAAAAAAAAAAAAAAAAAA
>PVJI01028735.1:0-16128 GCA_004026765.1 Micronycteris hirsuta
AATATATAAAGAACTCATATGACTCCACTCCAGGAAGACAAAAAAAATAAAAAAATAAAAAATGGGCAATAGACTTGAACAGACACTTCTCCAAGGAGGACATACAGAAGGTCCAGAGACATGTGAAAAGATGTTCAGCCTCACTAGCCATCAAAAAGATGCAAATTAAAATCACAATGAAATACCACCTCACGCCAGTCAGAATGGCCATCATAAACAAAGCAACAGATAAGTGTTGGAGAGGATGTGGAGAAAAGGAAACCCTATTGCACTGTTGGTGGGTATGCAGACTGGTACAGCCACTGTGGAAAACAGTATGGAATTTCCTCAGAAAACTAAAAATGGAACTGCCTTTTGACCCAGCAATTCCCCTGCTGGGATTATACCCTAACAGCCCTGATACACCAATTAAAAGAACCTATGCACTCCAATGTTCATAGCAGCACAATTTACAATAGCCAAGTGCTGAAAGCAACCTAAGTGCCCATCAGCGAATGAGTGGATCAAGAAACTATGGTACATTTACACAATGGAATTCTATGCAGCAGAGAGAAAGAAGGAGCTTATACCCTTTGCTACAGCATGGATGGAACTGGAGAGCATTATGCTAAGCAAAATAAGCCATGTGGTGAGGGACAAATACCATATGATCTCACCTTCAACTGAAACATAATCAACAAAAGAAAAAAGCAAGGAAAACATAACCGAAGACATTTAAATTAAGAACAATCTAACAATAGGTGTGTGTGGGGGGGGCTATGGGAAGTGTTTTCAGGTACTACTACAGAGGACACATGCACAGAACCAAGGGGGATGGCAGAAGCAGGGGAGGGAGGTGGATTTGGAAGGAATGAGGGAAGGTGAGAGGATAGGATGCAGACAACTGCAATTGAACAACAATAAAGTAATTAAAAATAATAATAATTGTGAGTACTTGAGGCATTTTTAGAAGTCTTATTGTTGCCTGGTCTTAAGAATCAGTATTATGAAAAATGTGCTCTAAAATAACCCTTTTTGATCCAAATTTGGGGCAGATTCTAGAGGGTTTTTACCTCTGGTTTTTCAAATATGATTGTCTGGACCAGCTGAACTGATGACAGAATAGATAAGAATAGAGTAGATAAAAAAGTAGCCAGCCAGGATTATTATAAGGGCTTTGCCAAGGCTTTGAAATGAAGCTTTGTTGAGTTCAACGGATGAGATGAGACTGGAACCCAATGGAAAAATGAAAACAGCTTAGTAGAATATTTTGGTCTTCACACCCAGACACTCACACAAAGGGATGGCAACAAAATTTTAGGAGGTACTGTATATATGGTGACAGTATCCCTAGTGTAGATCCAAATCAATCATATTGTATGCATTAAGTATGTACCGTTCCTTGTATATCAATTATACTTTGATAAAGCTACTTAAAAATCTGTTAGACTAAACCCAACGTCTAAGTTAAAACCCAGTAACAGTGAGAAGCTTGAGTTTCTCTTTAATTGCATGATCTCAACATTGTAAAAATAGGAATAAAGGCATAAAGGACCCTGCACTTATAAAGTTATGAGGAATCAAGTATTTTGTGTATACAAAATTAGACACCAGTAGCCTTAATGGGCTCTTAAGAGTCTGAATTAACTAATAGTCATTAAGCACATTAAGTGTGATTGATACTATTTATGCTGATGTTGATAACATGCCATTCTCAGACTCTGATTCTCTCTATCTTATTTAGTTCCCAAGCACAGAGAAGTTCAGAAAATAAAATTAGAATTAAGAGGGCAGCCCTGGCTGGTGTGGCTCAGTGGATTGAGCACAGGCTGGGAACCAGGTAGTCCCTGTTCGATTCCCAGTCAGGGCACTTGCCTGGGTTGCGGGTCAGGTCCCCGTGAGGGCTATGTGAGAGGCAATGATACATTGCTGTTTCTCTCCCTCTCTTTCTCCCTCCCTTTCCCTCTCTCTAAAAAAAAAAATTAAATAAAATCTAAAAAAGAAAAATAATTAAGAGGGCAAACACCAAGAATAGCTACAAGTAATAACTGATAGATTACCAAGCAGGCCCTAAAAATAAGAAACAGGTTTCAAAACAGCATATAATCACTTACAGATTGATATAATGTATGTGAATGCATAAGCTTGAGTTAGCAAAGTAAATAAGACTCAACAAGGTAAGATTTATAAAAACTAATGACACAAAACTGTAACCCCCAAATATGGGCCATAATCCCTTCTTGTGGGCCATTTTCTTCTTCAGTGATGTAAGACAACTGAGCTATAGCTGAAGTGAGCCTGACCTATTTATATTGCCTGTTTCATATATAACACTGGGCACATTTCTGGATCTGTTTGAGACTCAGTTTTACTAACTGTAAAATGATACTAAGTTATGCATCAATGGTTTGAAGAGATTATTAATAAAATACCATGTGTAACATATGTGTTATATGTGTATATTATATATAGGATTTGGCACAGATAATGCTCCTTTTTATTACAAAATCATAAGTATATAATTCTGTAACATAACAATATCACCCTCAAGCACACCATATGACATTTTAGGTGAAATGTTCAAATTAACACTATAAATATTATACCCATATTATTACCCTATCAACCACACTCAAGCAGGCATTACTTCTGCTGAACCCTGTATATATGAAAACTATGATTTATTTATATATAGTATATATAATATCATATATGTGATTTAATAATAAGGTTAAGAAAAAATATAAGGTTATACTTTTTGCTAGGTCTGATTTCAAATGCAAACTCCTGGACCTTTTTACCTTTCCTATTACTGATAAAATAATGAGCCTTCACATTTGATTTCTATGTGGTGACCAATACTTAAAATGGACTTTTTGAGATATAATAAGGAAAAGAGTTTCCATATGCTCAAGCTGACATCCCCACACATGTCACCACATAGTCAAATGTGAGTAGTTTATAGCATCAAATGTAGGTGGCATTATCAGTGATGATATTTTATTTTTTCCCTGAAGAAAACTAGGCTCAAAGAAAACAAACAAACAAAATTCAGTTCCATCACAGCCAGAAAGCTGACAATATCTAAAGCTATTTGTTTGTTTAGCACAATTTCCTTTAACCAGTATCTCATTACTATGATCTCTATTTTCTCCCTGAAATCATGAGGCACTCTCTTGAGTTTCTCTTTTCTCCTACCTTGTAGTCTAAGAATGAAAATAACATTTGCAAGATGTCTATTTGATGTCAAAAATTTCATTTTAATAAGAAACTTATTGTTTTCCCATTTTTATTTGACAGATGTGGCTGTGTATTCCTAGATTTAAAATTAGTCATCTTTAGTTTTCTCTTTTATTAATAAAAATTTTTTTGGAACAGAGTATAAAGGGCTTTATAAAAAATGAAAACAAGGTGTTAAATCAATTAAGTACTTGGACAAAGCAACCATTTGTTATACAACTTAACATTCAATGCAGAAGGAGAGTTCTATTTATTGGGAGTTGACTCTGTGTCAATGAAGAAATCAGCTTCCACAATAAATAGAATTTTGTCATGTTGAAAACTTAAAATCTCAAGTAACAAAGGGGTACTTAACATTTACCACCCAAAACAAACACTGCAACCCCATTATATATCTTAGTGTTGTACTCATCTGCACGGAAAAATTCTAAAACTCCTTTATAAGCCCTAAATCTCTCATAGTGATAAGTTTTATTTTAAACGCATGGTATCAGTATGTCTTAATAGTCTTTGTTTACTATTTGTGTCTGCAAGGTACACCTTCCTCTCTTTTGTTAAGTATAGTAAGGTCTCTTCTTTTCTCACAGTATTCCAAGGTCCCTCTTTTCCCTGTTCAATACAAGACAGTTCTTTGAGAGGATCTTAAGTTTTGCTCATGTATAAATTATAAATTTACTGGGTTAAGGTACATGGATTCTATAGTCACACAGCTGCTGGATGCTATGCCTTCCACACCTTCCTTCCTGAAATATTGTGGCCTTATTTCACACAACATAAAATATATCTCTAGTGCTTTCTAAATAGCATCATTAAGTTGCACAACAAACATAAGAAGGCATGTATAATACTAACAATTTTAAAAATGAGGAAACTGAACATTTGGAGAAGATCAATAATTTACTAAATATTTTACAAATAAGTGATAAAACCAGAACTTTAATGAAACTTCAAGTCTTAGTACATGTTGAAACATCATGGTCTTCCCTCTTTATAAAAATGTCCCACAGGTACTTGTAATGCATGCAGAAAATGTTATCTAGCAAGCAATTGGTCTGTAAGTTTCTTTGTAAGGAAAATGGCTTTTATAACTTTGTTGAAGGACAGAAGACTACAAGCATTTACAACAGATAGAGAGAACCATCTAGGTCAATAAGAAAAGAGAGAGAAAGGTAGAAAGTTGAGCCATGCCTGGAGAGCTGGAGGCAAAGAGGGTTGATGGAGAGGTGATTGTCTGTGGTTGATAGGACCGAACAGGGCTTTGTGGAAAGCATGAAGGACTTCTGAAGTTTATGGTGATTTGGATATATCTTCTGTATATCACTTACAGTAAATCTTCAATAAATCTTATAGTATAGTCTAATAATTTTTTTTTAAGTAAAGCATGTGGAGAAATGCCAAATCCTGCTGAAAGGATTGTCTGTTATAACAGATGCTGCCTTTGCTGGCAGCCAGTTTATGGTTGTGGCATCCATCATTGTGAGATGCTAAAGAAACATATAAAGAGAGAAGGCATAGCTCCCACCCTGAGGACTTAAAATGTAGTTGAAAATTTGGAATAAAATTTAGAATAAACATTTAATATTTTAACTAGCTGGGTTGGTGTTATATGAGTAAAAGAGGTGGATGTCAGGACTCTTGTAGAAAATTAAAATGACTTTAATGATATTTAAATAACATTTATGACATTTTAAAAATATTAAATAATTTAAATTATCATAATAGCAAAGATGTACACATCTATTGAGAAAATACTATAGAGATAGTTGCCATGTTGTTTTTACATTACCAGAAACAGGTACATGTGGATCTTATTTTAATTTGGAGACATAAGAATTATTTTCCTAAGACAATACCACCAGCCAGGATTGTAACATAAAACCAAATGGTTAAAAGTATGCAATATGGATTTAACAGGAAACTTAAGTAAGGCCTAACTCTAATTCCCTTTTACTTAAATAGATTTTTTCTCTGAGTCAATATTAGTAAATGTCTGAACACCTGCTATTCGTAAGGTGATGAAAGGGAAAAAGAAGCAAATGGCAAAAGCTTTTCCTTCTACATATTGTCATGAAAGAATGGAGGCTTCCTAGAGTCATCAAAATGCAGAATATCTTCCATCCGACCCCTCCCCACAATGTCATTCATAGAACAGTTGTAGCGTGTGGCAGCTGATTCCTGTCTCAATCTAAAGACTCTAAAGAAAAATAAAGCAGAGATCTAAAGAAAAACTAAAAACACAATGTAATTGTGACAGTGGGCTGACTTAAAAAAATGTACTCTAACATATACGAAGATGACAGGACTATTTTTGTATTATTGTTTGCTCTTTTATATTCTGTCATGAGAACAATTTTTTTCAGAGAATTGTATCTAAACATATTATTGTTGTATGTTTTCTTTATCCCTCTAATGGCAGAGATTATGCCACAAACAGAACATTGTTCCAAACAAATAATAATAGAGATAATCATTTCCCTTGACAAGGACTATAATGAGAGCATAAAATATAGGGAGAGAAAGTATATATTTATTCTTATGACAAATATTTCAATGCACAGAAAATTGTGGACCACTAATCTATTTGCATGACAGGCTTTGATTGGACTATCAGGGGACTCAGAGGATGTCATATCTTGTATCAGTATGTCTCTACGGGATGAAAATTATTCATCTGGTAGAATATGGAAGAATACAAACTGGAAGTGCAAATGTACCCTGCCAAACTACACATAGGAACCTGTCTCTCAGCAATTCTGTAAATACCCATTTTCAAGCAACATATGATACAATTACTACAATTAATTAGCTATATGGAGCTGCGCTCAGCAGTCACTTGCTTTCAGAAGGAAATTAAAGTAACTGTTTATAATAACTTAGTAATCATTATCAACCATAGTGTTTTTATTGTGTCAAATTTTCCACAGAAATAGAAAGAAATAAATATTCCAAGGAGTCACAAAACTTCCTATGGAATAAAAAGAATAACTGAGCTGTATAAATATTTATAAATCATTGGGGTAACTGGATACCAAGGGTTACAATGCACAATAGTTGTGGTCAGGCCATCCCATAATCTTTATATTTATATATTTTCTACTTCTGTCATTGGACTAACAGTAGATTTCTTTCCTGCATCAGATAAATAATATTGGCTATATGTCTACATGAAGCTTGGGATCTGATCTTTTGTTATGAGTATTGATTACCAGGAAAAATGTCTAGAAAAGAAATCTAGCACAATGAAAATAGGTGTTCATTATTAGTACTCTGTATTTTTCTAAAGAACCTTAAATTTTGAAAAAAAAAAAAAACCCTACTTGAATATATTTGTTTTGATACAAATTAGAATCTTGGAAGAAACCAGCATGTTTCAGAATTCAGTTTAGTCATAGATAAACAGGGACTTAGGCTGGTAAGGGTGTAAAATATTGCACTCTGCCTGAACGCAGAAAAAATAGCAAGCAGGACTAACAAAACCGGAAACTGGTGTGGGAAGAGTTTGCATTATACTCCATCATGTGCCTCATCTTGATCTTAGCATATATAACAGGTTGAATGGTAGCCCCTAAAAACGATATGCCTCTGTCCAAATCCCTGGAAACTCTGAATGGTAGCTCATTTTATTTTAAATTAAAAAAAGCCTAGAGGGTCATTTATATTGGATTACTGGGTGGGCTCTAGATAATGACAAACGTCCTTACAATAGAGGAGTACACACAGACAGAAGAGGAGGTGGCAATGTAATGACAGAAGCAGAGATTGAAGTGATGTTACAGTAAGCTAAGAAATGGTAAGGGCTGCATTCAGCCACCAAAAGAAAGAGGTGGGAAAGTTACCCACCTAGAGCCTTGGGAGGGAGTTTAGCCCTTTCAACACCTTGATTTCAGACTTCTGTCCTCCGGGATTGTGAGCAAATACATTTATGCTGCTTTAAGCCATTCAATTTGTAGTAATGTATCGTGACAACCATAACAAACTAACATACTGTATCATCCCCATCGCGAAATGGTAAATATAAATATTGCAAACAAAAAAGGAAAAATGGATATTCCCATTTCTTAAACCACTCAAAACTATTGGAAAGTCTTAGGTGTAAAATATGCTTTTACCTCAGAAGCCTGGCTAAGAAAGGGCAGGGGAAGCTTGGTTCTAGCAAGACAAAGGAGAAGCTCCAGATGAGAATGACCCAGGTAGAGATGGTATCTTCTATGTACCTCCTCAGCACAACATCTAATGAGAAAGACAAACAGCTCCAGTTCATAGAAATATTACAAGTAAAGAAAACTAATCTGGTGAGAATGCAGGCACCGCAGTGGGAAGCTGGACAGACTTAAGAGAAAGGAGAAGTCTTGACAGAAAACATGGTGGATTCAAGGGGAAGACCAGAGGAAAGAAAAAGAGGTAAATGCTGGAAAATTTCATATTCTGTTTGTAGCCAACATGGCTGAACCATTGACTATCAGTTTATTCCTCATGCTGTGCTAGCAGTCCAGTGTTTTCCAATTATATAAAAAACTAACTGCTTTGAAATGACCTGATGGAATGTATGAATTGCACCATTTTCTGTTTTCAAATAAGCCTCTTTCACAACTCTTTATAACTCTTTTTTGTTTGTTTCTTGTTTCAGAAGAATATGAAAGTCCTTGAGAAGGCACAATGGTTTCAGGTTTCTTATTTGTGTGTTCATTCTTTTCTTTGTTAAAAAATCTTTACTTATTTATTTTTATTGTTGTTCAAGTACAATTGTCTTCTTACCCCCCCCTTCACTCCCCCCAGCTCCACTCATGCCCACCTACCACCCTTGATCCTGCACCCCCTTTGGCTTTTGCCACGAGTCCTTTATCATGTTCCTTGACAATCCTTCATCTTTTTTCCCTCATTATCCACCCCCATCTCCCCTCTGATTACTGTCAGTTTGTTCTTTATTTCAATGTCTCTGGTTATATTTTGCTTGTTTGTTTGTTTTGTTGATTAGGTTCACTCAGCTGCTGGGGATAAATGGTCAAACCAATGTATTAAATTCTTTCCACAGTGTTCAGCATGGCTTAACAGTTGACAGCCACTCTGATATATCAGGAAGATTATCCTGTGTGAAATGCTTTTTATTTGATAATGACAATTTCATTGCCATTTTATGGTACAGGTCCCATGGAGGAAGTCATGGTGATGTATTGGTATCATTGAGATCTTCCTAATATGATGATTTCCTAGTAATCTTAAGCCTCTGTCCCGATTCCTATCAAGTTTCAGACATGGGCCTCAGACTACCCATGTGGCTAGAGTTTTCTACCTGTAAGTCAGCAGGAAGTATAAAATGGCAGAAAGCATTCAGGGATATGCAGTGAATAAATAAAATATTTTGTCATAGTGACAGGTTTAAAGTCAGATCTACTATTTACTTGCTGTGTAATGTAGGATGAATTCCTTTCATGTACAGAGTCTCAGTTTGTGTCAGTCAAGAACTATAATCTGTTACCACAGTTAATTATCCACTTTTCTGTCATTGGGCATTTTGGTAGCTTCCAGTTTGGAACACTATGAACAAAATTTTGTAATAAAAGTTTTTATGTATTATTTATGGTAAATATATGTATTTAGTTTTACTGAGTATATACTGAGAAGTGGGATGCTGGGGTATATTTTAAGTCCATATTTTTTAACATAATGCTCAACAATTTTCCAAATTCAATATTTAAATTTTAAATAATATGAGTTCTGGTTGGTCCACATCCTCTCATTCGCATGGTATTGAACATAATCACATCTTAGCTACTGCTTTTCTCTCTGAAATATGTCTTTTCCATTGTCTTGTACTTTGTAATAAGTGGCATAATTACATTCCACACCTGTGTGTCTGCATTGATTTCTCTCTCCATTTCACTCTCTAAATTCAATGAAGCACAAGTGTTGATAATTCTATTTCTAAACATTTTTCTAATGTGACAACTTCCTTCTCTCTCCATTGTCAACTACTTCATCCAAAAATCACCTTTTGTTACTTGGCCCCAGCTGGTGTGGCTCAGTGGATTGAGTGCTGGCCTGCAAACCAAAGGGATGCCCGTTCGATTCCCAGTCAGGGCACAAGCCTGGGTTTTGGGCCAGGCCCCCAGTGGGGGGCATGTGAGAGGAAACCACACATTGATGTTTCTCTCCCTCCCTTTCTCCCTCCCATCCCTTCTCTCTAAAAATAAATAAGTAAAATCTTGTAAAAAGCACCATTTGTCATTTGGTACACTGCAATAGCTTCCTGACTGTTCTCCCCACTTCTCTTATTCCCTCTAGTTAATTCTCCATACAGCAGCCAATGAGATGTTTTTTAAAGTAATGTGGACTCTTTCTTATCCCTGCTTAAAAACACTTCATATAAAATCTTCTATGATCATAATGTTTTTAAGGTTCATTTTTCAGAACATTGTTCCCTTTTATGACTGAATAATATTCCATTGTACAGATATACCATATTTTCTTTATCCATTCATCTGCAGATGTACATTTAAGTTGTTTACATCTTTTGCTACTGTGAGTTAAGCTGACGTGAACACTGGTGTACATTATACTAAAGGAAAGGAGGCAGATACAAAAGGCCACGTTTTGTATGGTTCCATTTATATGACATATCCCAAATGGTAAATCTGTAGGGATAGACAGTAAATTAGTAGATTCCAGGGGCTTAACATATAAGGAATGGAGGGTGACTGTTTTGTATGCATACAATTTCCATTTAAGATGATGAAAAAGTTCTGAAACTAGATAGTGGAGACAGTTGCATAACATCATGGGACATGATAAAAATTATGTGCATAAGTTATCCTGAATTCATAGAAAAGCATTGATCAAAAGTATGAAGAAGTTTACATAGGTGTTATGACATAAATCACCTTTTGTTATCCTTTTGAAATATTTAGTATTCTAGACATGCTGTGTTTTAAAAATACTTTTTGAATTTCTCAGTCAATACATAACCAACCTTTTCTCCAACCAACAGCAGTACTTATGTAAAGCATGTGAAGCCAAGTACCAGCTTGTTGTCTAATTATTTCATGTTTGTGAGGCAGGTGACCATGTAGCAGTAAGCTCCCTGTGGGCAGAGTAATAAATATTATAGTTCTTTTGTGTGACCATAGCACAATGGTAGTTTCCCAGTGCAAAGAGAACACTTACTGCTTAAAGTCTAGTTAGTTGAATTCCATGAATATTGATTGACCACTTACTCTATGTTCCAACACAGACTAATGCAATAATTAGGCACAGACATAGATGCTTTCTATCTCAAAGGGGCACCTCAATTCTCTTTCAATATAGATAATACTCAGCCATTTTCAATCTTGCCACATGAAGCTAAAGTAGTGCTGAAATCCATATTTGAGAGGCACCCTGGTCCTGTTACATCTTTTTGGAAAAGAGAGAAAATTGATTAATTGAATCATTTGGAGCAGGAGGGTAGGAAAAGTATGGTGGAACAGAAGTTTAACAAAATGAAAACTTGTAACTAAACCTCAGGGAAACTGAAAAATCAGTGTAATGCTTTATTATTTTCATTAATGAAGACATAGATTTTATTGTAATGCTTTTCAAGCCATAGAAATACAAACAACATTACTATTCAATTCATGATAAAAAAAATAAGCAAAGTTGAGAGCTCTTTATCCTATGTAGGCAGCAAGTAAATGTATTAATGGTCATTGTATTCTGGATGTCATGTTAAGCACATCACAACAGCACTGTCATTTTGCTCTTGAGTTAGGCTTTATTTCTCCACTTTACGTAAGGTAAAAAGTAGGCTCAGAGAACTGGTGTCTATTTTTGGATTTTAAATTAACACTTAGTTTTTAAAAGTTAATGTGCATATAACAGGAAACTGAAAAACACAAGAAAAAAAGAACAAAGTTATCCATAACCACAAGCAGTTTATTGTCTGACATGTCCTAAGTCCCCTGTGTGTCTACACAATTAAGCGTCTATTTTTGTGTAATTAAGATTATAAAGTTATGAATCATGCTTTTTTACACATCATGAATATTTACCATTTCAAAGTCTCCAAACTATATGAGCATTCTGATAACCAAGAATGCACTACACCAACTCAATCTGGAAGAAAAAAATGTAATCCTGCCTAATACACTGTAGAGTATTTTGGTCAAAACTTGCCTCCTTGCTAATACTTTAAAAGTACAGATCATAATGAATTCTGTTAGAAGCATTGTATTTTATGTACTCTGTTGCTTTGTGTCTCATTTTTAATTGAACATTAAGGGGACACAGTATTTTAATGGTAACGTTGCCAATATCTTTATGTAGGATTATGTTGTCCTCAGTTTTTGTCCTCTATAAAGCGTCTTTTCCATTTCACAAAACGAAACAGAAGCTGAGCCCTCAAATAGATTTCTTGAAGGACTTACTATTCCAGTTGACCTTGCTGTTATGTACAAGAAAAAGGACTGGAGTTGTAAGTGTTAATACTCTTACAACAAATTGTTAAATATAACTTAAGAAAATGTATATAGTTTTTACTATTTTAACTAGTGTGGTCATTGAAATTGTCACCATTGCTGCATAAAAATAACAGATACAATTATGTTTTCCTCCAGAAGAAAAACAATAAAGAAAAACTACAAAGTTTAATTTTACATTTGAAGTAAAGGCTAATCACAGTAGCCTATAAAGTTATTCTCTAGAAAGTTGTTCTGTGAAACAAATGTTACTAATTTTAATTATAGTACATGTATGCACAATTTCACATTTAATGCTGAAATGGGAAACTAAAGAATTCAATCTCATTGGCCTTAAGTCAATTCAAAATGAAAAATAGCTTCTCACTTCAGAGCTTAAGCAATAAACAAAGCTTTAAAGTTCTTTCTTTGAATTTCAGCCAAGTCATTTTTTCCCTTATCATTTGGAAGTTTCAATTTTTAACATAAGTTATATCTTATGCACAGTCCTCCCCCACCTCCCCAGGAAACAATGCTGTTCTGAAAATAATAACGTTTTCAGAGGGTCAAACACAAAAGCTATAAGAGGAAAGAAACTCCCCAGAGATTTATTTGTAAAGATGTTTTTGGATCATTTCAATTTCTCAGCAGCTCCATCTCCTCATTTGAAATTCAGAGTACATTTACTATAATTCCTTCCTTTCTGATAGGCACAGCAGAAGGCACTTCTGCTTAGCGCTTTTCAGCAATGGGTTGGGTTACTGAGGAGAACTGCTTATATTGAATGATCTGAAAAAAAATATAATAGAAATACAATTAAAAGTTAGGTAAGTATTTCAATGATCGGGTCTTTCATATTTGATATTCATTGGATATACTGCTCCATCAAGATATGGAAGGAAAACATAGCAAGTCCTAACAGAGAAACATTTAATTACTCTACATCGCCTTCAGGAGAAAGGGAACACTTCCTCCAATCTGTTATTAAGGGTTCTCCATTACTCAAATCTATGTTGATTCTCTGTGCATTCTGCACCCCATAGTTGGCAAGGCGGGGCTAGAGACTGGCCAGGAAGTGACAGGAGTGTTAATAGTGGAGTACAGACTCAAGGGTTTTCTTCTGTTTTGTTTGCTTTTCAGAGGAGAGGCTGAGCACAGGGCAAAGAAGGTTTTGGAGAAACCTTCCTCAGAAGGCTGTGGTGTGGTAACACAAGTGTAAGTAGGTGAAAAAAATGAAGGGATTCATGATCTTTGATTTTCAATGAGAAAACAAAACTGGGATCTAGAAAACTAAATAAGTTGCCATGGTAGTTTAAGTAATGGTTGCAGAAGTCATGCTTTGATTCCTAGTCTAGAAATCTGTATTACATGATGTGACTTTTTTTTTCATATTTTCATTCTCTTTGTTTTTTCTTTTATTACAGGAAAAAAAACTTATTTTTCTTACTTTTTTCTTTATTTTGGAATTTATTAGGGTGACATTGGTTAATAAAATTATTTACGTTTCAGTGGTTCAATGCTATATAACACATCTGCATACTGTATTGTGTGTTAACCATCTCAAGTCAAATCTTCAATCACTGTTTATCCTCCCTTTACCCTCTTCTATCTGCCTCTATCTCATTTTTCTTTGATAATCACACTGTTCTCTGAGTCCACAATTTTATTTTTGCTTTGTTTGCTTAATCCCTTCAACTTTTTAACCCAGGCTTGCAACACCCCTCTCCTCTGACAGCTGTCATTTTGTTCTCTATCTATGAGTCTGTTTCTATTTTTTTTGTTAGTTTATTTTGTTCATTAGACTCCACATAAGAGTGAAATAATATAGTACTTATCCTCCGACTGGTTTATTTCATTTATCATGATGCTCTTCAAGTCCTTCACGCTTGTTGCAAAAGGTAAAATTTCCTTCTTTTTGATTGCTGAGTAGTATTCCATCGTGTAAATGTATCATATATATTTTTTTTTATCCACTCATCTACTGATGGACACTTGGGCTGCCTCCAAATCTCGGCTATTGTAGATAACACCGCAGTGAACATAGTGGCACATACATTCTTTTGAATTAGTGTTTCAGATTTCCTCAGATAAATTCCCAGAAGCGGAATCATTGGGTTGTAAAGCAGTTCCATTTTTAACTTTTTGAGGTAACTCCATACTGCTTTTTGCAGTGGCTGCACCAAGCTGCACTCCCACCAACAGTGCACAAGGATTCCCCTTTCTCCACATCCTGATCAGCACTTACTGTTTGTTGATTTCTGACCAATGTAAGGTGATATCTCATAGTGGTTTTAATTTACCTCTCTCTTGTGATAAGTGATGTTGAGCATTTTTTGATATGTCTACTGGTCATCTGTATGTTCTCTTTGGTGAAGTGTCTATTCAGGTCCTTTGCCCATTTTTTAATTGGATTTTTTCCTTGATGTTGAGTTTTATAAATTCTTTATAAAGTGTGGATATTGACTCTTTATCAGATGTATCATTGGCAAATATGTTCTCCCGTTGAATGAATTTTCTTTTCATTTTGTTGATGGTCTCCTTTGCTGTGCAGTACTTTTATATTCTCTTTCTTTTTATATCAAACACTTTTTATATGTTTGTCCTCATAGTATAAGCTGGTATAATTTCACAGTAGAGTGCTCAACACCTGTTTTTTATTAGACAGTGCACTTTAGAACATTTTTCCCTCCCAAATGAGTCACAGTGATCAGTAAAAGATAGGGAAATAATCTTTCTAGAAGAAGGGACAAAAGCATTGATTCTCCCTGTTTATACTCAATGATAAGTCAGAAATATTTCTTCTAGAAACACATTCATGAAATTAACTTTTCCTCCTACCCAAAATGATAAAATGGTAAAGAGGTGAAATGTTGCTTGATAACCTAGAAGAGGCAAAAGTTTAGAGTTAGGTTGGTAACATATAAGACTTGTATTGAAGCTTTTGTAATTTGGCTCTCTTGAGTATAATTTTAATACTTTTGATCAGAGATTTCCACATTTTCTCTTTTCAGGGTACCCTTTGTATCTCAGTTATTTTTTCAGAGTGACTCTAAACCAAAAAAGAATAACTAAAATTCCTGTTTACTAAGCACTTAATTCAAAACAACTCAGTATATATTTATGTCCTAGCAAACTACCAGCCATTTGAAATAAGTACTAATAATTTAGAAAAAATTTACTATAATATTACTGAAGACATACATGTTGCTATTTGTCACTGCACAACTTCTTAAACCTCAGAATCAGATTGGCTAAAGTCTCATTTGTTTCCTGTTTCCTGCGGTACTTGTTCATTATAGTAACCGACAAAACTTGACTTTGAAAAACTATGATATAATTGAAGAGTATGCAACACAATCTAATACAGAACTATATTAGTCAGAGGAAGTAGTTCACTCACTGTCATCAAATGTCTAATATCGCTGTGTGCTTTCCATGAGAATTTAACATATCCTTTT
Organism: Micronycteris hirsuta; assembly: GCA_004026765.1. Taxonomy (NCBI): domain Eukaryota; kingdom Metazoa; phylum Chordata; class Mammalia; order Chiroptera; family Phyllostomidae; genus Micronycteris; species Micronycteris hirsuta. Next base: position 15,107 of record PVJI01028735.1, read on the forward strand.
ACATCCCTGTGAGTTAACCATGATTTCTCAAGCCCTGAGAAAAACTGTTACACATCTTGGGCACCATAAACTTAGATTTTTTAAAAGAATTTCCTGTAGAAATGAAACTAAATGTTTTCAACTTCCCTGGAGATAAGGGGTACATTCTAAACTAATGAAACCCATACATAATTTTCCCATATGACAAATACCCTTGATTATCAGGTGATGTACAGTAGAGGTCTTCAGGCCAGAAAAGTGGGAGAACTGTGGTTTTTTTTTTTTTTTTTTTTTTGCCTGTTTATTGTTTTATGTTGTCAGTAACTCACTGTGAATATTTGGGGAAGGTTATTTGTGCTTCTATGCCTCAAGTTTTATTTTACATTGGTAAGACAGAGAAAAGCCTTCTTGCTTACCACCAGGCAAAATAATTCCCTAGTTTTAATGGAAGAATCCATGTAAATGTACATTAACATAAAAGACAGGCTATACAAGTGATGTTATAATGAACATTAACAAACTGATATAATTTAATAATTGTAAATTGAAAAATGACCCACTTAAGCTAAAGAAGTGGCTTTCAATTGTGGTTTCTCATCCTAATTCTATTTAAACTTGAAGATAAATTACTATGTATCACAATAAAAACTCTTTTTCCACTCCCATCTTTGTCCAAATGCCCTACAGAATTTTATAAATGGTTTTATTAGCTTAATTTTTTTTTAAATTTTAATTAAATAAATTAGATATATAGTTACATGTTCATTCTAAAGTTTCAAATGTGAGTGGGTGAAAGCTCCTCCCTCATGTTTCTGCACATTCCCACTAAGTACTCTTCACATGAGTAACAACTATTTTTCACAATTTGTATGCATGTACTTCCAGATTTTGTTAATAGACTAAAATAAATATCATATTAGTCAGTGTTCTTCAGAAAAACAAAACCAATACATAGATTAGATAGATAGATGATAGATGATGATGATATAGATAGATGATAGAAGATGATGCTGATAGATGACAGATAGATGATAAATAGAAAA
>PVJI01028736.1:0-16133 GCA_004026765.1 Micronycteris hirsuta
GGTGAAGGGATTAAGTAGCAGAGGAGAAAACCTCGCACAGACACAGACAACAGCATGGTGATCACCAGAGGCAAAGGGAGGTGGGGGGGGAAGAGGGTAAAGGGGGAACTTGGGGTGCTGAACACATAATACAATATACAGGTGATGTATTATACCCCTGAAACCTATGTAATTTTATTAGCCAATGCCACCCCAATAAATGTTTAAGAAAACAAACCCAGTAATTCAGAGAGAAAAGAGGCCAGTTTGAAGAAAATGTACAGGGAGGCGAAATGAAGTAGAACCCGAGGGAAGATCTTACTGGGTCTTACAGAGAGGCGGCTGTAAGACCTTGGGTTTACCCCTCAGTGAGAAGCGGAGCTGTGAGAGCTAAACAGAGGAATATGGGGGCTTCCCTTTCACAGTCTCTTCGAGGCTGCTACGTTGAGAACGCAGTGTGGGAAAGCCAGGAGACAATTATAGATATTACTGAAATAATTCAGGTGAGGGATGATAACAGTGGCTTGGACCAGTGTAGAGATGGCGAAGGGGGTGAGACATGGTTTTTAAATAAACTGTAGGTCCAACCTAAAGTCCCAAGGAGCTTCAATGTGAGGAGCGCGCTTTTCGGTGCCGCGAGCATACAGAGTACGAAGGAGCTCGCGGAGCCCATGCACAGGCGCGGAGGAGCTGCAGCCAGTCCTTACACTTCCTCCCCATGTGCTTTTCAAATACATTTTAACATTTACTTTTGTTTCTCTTAATTAGTTAATAAGTGTTTGATGACACTGACTGCGCAGGGAGCAGCAGACTAAACACTGTGAGCAAATTAAATAATAATATTCAGAAAACTCTTCACCAAGACAAGTGAGGGAAGCCTAGGTTCTGGGAAAGCGGCTAGAAGGACAATTAAGGTATTTAATGAAAAACAGACACCGAAGCCAGGACTCATCTATGACAAATAATAAGAGAGAATAAAGGAAAGCGATAAAGGCCTTATAAGTTTTAGCAAGAAATATTAAATATTAAATATGCATGACTGGATGGTAAGAAAATTATATATTAAGGTGGATTTCCTTGCAATTCAATGACATTGAATTGGCCACACCCGTATTGATCACAGTAACTGAGATCTGATGTCCTGGCTGAGACATTGAGTGTTAGGTTTGGTTTGTCATAGAATGTCATAGTTTGGTTTATATAAGTGATTGTCAGATACTTAACTATAGTTTTGCAGCTAAATTATAGGATCATATGGATTTTATAATGCCTCTTTCATGCATGGAGTCACCACTAAGCATAATTGATAAATGTAATAATCATGGATGAGTGAAGAAAGGCGTGATGCGGTATCATTTTCATGCTTCTCTTGCTTTACCGTACACAAGATCTAATAAAGTGAATTTATGGCCTGCATTTCTGCCTTTCTTGGCCATGATACGCACAGTCCCCAGGGCTATTTAACTTGTTCTGCATATTTCGATCCTCCAACTAAGAAGCAATCAGTGGAAATTGCTTTGGCCCCTTCTGCTCTATATATTATTTGGCTTCTGTACAGCCGAAGGACGGGAATGTTGCTACTATGAGGGCATTTCAGATCCCAGTTACGAGAGTTCTTATAGAGACCAGCAAGCCGCTTGGCAACTGTATTCTAATGAGATAAGAAAGTGAAAAATTTTTTTTAAAGATTTTATTTATTTATTTCCAGAGAGAGGGGAAGGGAGGGAGAAAGAGAGGGAGAGAAACAGCAATGTGTGGTTGCCTCTCACATGGCCCTCACTGGGGACCTGGCCTGCAACCCAGGCATGTGCCCTGACTGGGAATCGAACCGGGACCCTTTGGTTCCCAACCCGCGCTCAATCCACTGAGCTACACCAGCCAGGGCAGAAAGTGAAATTTTGTTACATCATACTAATAACTACCACGTTGCTATGGCAATGACACTATCACTAGGACATGCATGCATACATGGAATATGTATATATAAGCACACACTTATGTGTGTACTATGTGCACACACACACACATATGGTCTGTTTATATGTTTAATGTAAATAGACCTGCATACTGATTTTAGCACAAGAAAGAAATTAACGACCTATTGCTCAACGAAAAGTTCCACGGAGTCAGAAACTGGCAATATATAACCTTGGTGATTGTGAAGAATAAATACTCATTCACAGTCACGATGCCCTGCAATCAAGGACATAGGCTGATCCAACAGGCTCAGTTCACAGTGCGACCCGGAGCCTGCGACAGCCAGGGACTGGGCGCGTCTCCTGCGGAATCCGAAACAACTTCTGCCCTTCCGCGCAGGCGCGGGCGAAGCAGCGAGGAGGCCAGAATGGCAACCTGTTTCCTCTTCTCCCTCCCCTGCTTTACCCTCGGTCACGTCGGCCATAAGGGTCGCAGCACTGAGAAAGACGTGCTCACAGGGGTTTAATGCCTGAAACTGGAGGAGTCTTACTTCGAGTCCCAAGGAGAACCTATGAGATATTATTTTCCTTCATTGAAATGACCTGATAAACCCACATACTTCTTGTCTCAAGATTGGATAATGAGCCCGGGGAAATGCAAGTCCTCTGCTAGCCTCACGTTTCCCCCCCTAAGTTATCCTCTTAATTTATGGCAAAAGTCAGCAATATGTTTTTTTCCTGTAAAGGGCTAGGTGGTAAACATTTAGTTCTCTGCTGCAACTACTCAGCTCTGCCGCCGCCAGTGTGTGCAGGAAGGTGGCGTATTCCAACGCAACTTTCCTTACGGACACTGGAATTTGAATTTCGTATAACTTTCACACATAATGCAACAGTATTTTGTTTTGGTTTTTCCCCCACCTTCAAAAAATGTAGAAACCATCCTTAGCTGACAGGCAGGCTGGATGTGGCTCAGGAGTCCCCAGCACGGGAACCCCGGATTTTCAGAGCGAGGTACCTTCTTGCCTGTGTGAAATTATGGAGAAAAGCGCCGTGGGACTGGAAGGCAGGCAATGAGGCTTTTCTTTCCATTTGCAACCAAGCAGCTAGGTACTATGTAAGATGTGGCTGCACGTTAAGTGAAGTGCTTTTTAACAAACATATCAGAACATGTATATCAGAGCGAATGCCCACAAGTGATTTCAGGCAAGGACTTTATAAAGTAGTGCTTACGCTAATTTAGCTACGTAACATTGATCGCACCTAGCTCCGCTCAAACGCTACCATAATTTATAATCTCAAGAAGATCAAGCTTGGCAAATTTGTTTTAAAGCCTTCACTGCAATTATTTTAAAGCATGTGGTCCAAAATCAGGTTTCTACATTTTATTTTCCAGTGAAAAACAACTTCTTATAGAAGCCAATTACAGGGGGAATACGGTTCCAAAGCGGTGCAGATGTGCAGGCCTATTTTACAGACGGGGGAACTTCTCTTTGCCCGTTTAAGGAAGTGGCATATATTCCCAGCTGGAATTTCTGTAGTAAGAGGTCTTCTAGGGTAAAAGCAGCTGCCATTTTACTGTCTCCCAAAGACAAGCCACTCAGCAGCCCATCAAAACATGACTACATAAAGCAAAAATAACACATGGTCTTTATGAACACACAGCTGTTCCATGAGTTCGCAGCCACTTCATTATTTTCCTATAAAGCAAAGATCAAGTTGCGTCTGAAGTCTTTAGAGTAAAAAGGATATATGATGGATTTCCCTATTAGGTTGTTGTAATGGCCACAGATGTTGATTCCATTTTTTAAAGCTCTCACAAAACAAACAAACAAGAATTGTCTCTTAGATATTAGACATTTTGCTCAGGTGACACAAGATCGCTTCTGGACTATCGTGTGAAAAATAGTGCAGAGTGAGGAGGCCTAGATTCTAGGGCCGGCTCTGCCCACAAGATCCGGGTCTCTGCGCAGGTCACTGACGTTCTCCAGGTTTCAGTGGCTCCGTCCCCAAGACTAGGGTTCCCACCACGTGACTGTGACAGTCCCTGCTAGTGCTGACTTTACCGATTATCTACCTGTTTCACCAGTAATTTTTCCCTAGGGATACATATCTGTATCTTTCTAGCTGCAATATCTATCTAAGTTACGGAAATGGGGCATTTATACCACCTAAATCTTTTCTTAGAAAATATTCTATGGTGTGTAGCGTTGACTTTAAAAAATGAAATATTTAAAAATCTTCTATATTTTAAGAAGGATGTTAAGATCCTTTCAGGCCTTAAACTTCCTTCCTACGTGCTGCTGTGAACTTCACATATTGGATCCATCTCCTCAATGGGGAAGTCGGATTTTAGAGGCCATTTATTTTCAGAAATATTTGCCTTCTCCAGACTGAAACACATTTCATACTAAATTACTTAAGTGATAACCTCGACACCAGGGCCCTGGATAAAAAGAATAACTACTGCCTGTATACATATGATTTGTAGAGTTGTGTTATCAATTATTTTGAAAACATAAAACTAAACTGTTCAGTACACATGGAAAACTGTGGATTCTGAATTACTGAGACAATGAAAGAACTCCCCGGGAGGGCGAAGCCACCACCTGGAGGACTTTGAGCACCATTTCTGAGGAAGATGGGTGGCTGTGTCAGTCGGGACGCGGTGACGAGGGAGACGAATAGGAGGTGTAATCACTTGGGACATTTTAATGATCAGCCAGATGACATAGATTGTGACAAATCTCTGTAACCTGCTTTTAATGTTCAAAATATAAAACCAATTTGCAACCTATATGCTTTCTGTTTCTACTGAAAGTTGATCATTTGCAAGAGTATTCTTTTTTTGGCATAGTTCCTTATAAGAATGTTTATTTTGATGAAATGAAACTTTATTTTCATCACTTTAAAAATGTTACAGTCACAACATTCTTTTGTGAAAAATGCCAAGATATCAGTGTATTTAAAATACCGAAATACTTGGGAATTTCTTGTAGTTGCTTCAGAATTTTTATTTCATTTTAAACATATCATAAAGGATCAAAAAGTTTCTAATACTTTTGTACCATAATCCCATCACAAAATATTGTTCATTCCATTTGAAGTACATAATGGAGAAAAACAATTGTCTGAATAGTATTAAATATTATTGACGATTTTTATAAAATTATAATTTTCAAAATGATTTTTCTAGAATTTATATTATTTGTGACAAAATGAATCATTTTAATAAAGAATTTAACCTAAAATATACAACCACCTACATGCCAAATATAATCACCTAACTTTTGCGAAAAGCTTTAAGTTCATCATCAATGATTAGAAATAACTACTTTAGAACTACTGGTATGAAGATAGAAGCTAAACATATAGGACCTGTTGAGACAAAAATCAATTTATATTAAAACTTGCCATATTTTTCATACCTCAGTATATCATATACAAGAAGCCACATACTTTTGACTATTTCAAAATTTCCTTAATGCTTTTCTTATTCCATGTCATTTTGTTGCTGATTAGTGTATTTAAGCTTTGGGATACAGTGCCTTGTTGAAAAATTAAAGTTCAAAGACATAAAATTATGCTCTTAGTACTTTTAGAAGTGAACCACAAAATACCATGCATAGCTTCTGCAAACAAAAATTGTATTTTAGTATTTCCATTCTTCTTGCCTGGGAGCTGGGAGAACAGAACCAGAACACTTCTTTTGAAGAGAAATCCAACTGTAACCATGTCCAATCTTAATAATGGGAATACATTTAAGAGTTTTAAAATACACTTACTGAAAAGGAACACATAGACAATTTACTTGTTACCCATAAAGCACAGTTATACTTACTGCATTCACATTTGGCTCAACTTATAATTTGTACAAACTAATTATCTGTGGGACTAAACTGCTTGCTTTGTTTTGGGTTTGTCTGCTGTGTGAAATATAGTGACTTTTACTGTACTCACGTCCCCCTGTTACCTAAAGAGAAAAAAATTGTCGATTTATTTCTACAGTACTTTTGGTCAGTATGGCAGTGACACTCATGTCATGTCCACTTAGTCCACTAAAGAATATATGATAAGGGGCATTAAAATATTATTTAGGAAATAAGACTAATTAAATAGAACTTTAAATATAATTGAAACAGTATATAAAATGCCATTTTTATTGCATATAGTAATACCTCAGCTAATTAAAACCCCCTTTTAAAAATTTTTATTTATTTATTTTTAGAGAGGGGAAGGGAGGGAGAAAGAGAGGGTAAGAAACGTCCATGTGTGGTTGCCTCTTATGCGCCCCCTACTGGGGACCTGGCCTGCAACCCAGGCATGTGCCCTGACTAGGGATCGAACCGGCGACCCTTTGGTTCACAGGCCCGCACTCAATCCACTGAGCTACACCAGCCAGGGCTGAAACCCCTTTTGACACACAGATTTGTAAGATGCCAGTGAACAGATTAAGTTCTCGTTAACTGAGGTATTTACATGAATTAAGGAGGGGAACTTCAGAGCAGCCTATGTGTGATCTAACACTGGTCATGAATAATCATGACTCTCTTATCCTGGGAGGGTAGAACATGTTCGCCTGCCAATTGTCTTATGCTGTTCAACTGTATATATAGAGAGAACTATTTCTTCAGTCGTTAGCCTAAGGGGAGTTCACTAGTGAAGAGAACCACAGCCAATGTTAGATTCTTTGTTTTGTAATTTAGATTTATATTTTAATGGTGTCTCTTTAATTCTGCTTTGGCAGGGATAAATAAATAAACAATGAGACAAAGCTACAGCTTTATTTGAATCAACAGGATTTGACCCAACAGCACAGAGAAATCACCTCCTGATGTCTTCATCTTTAAGCAGAACCGCTGTAAGTCTGAAGCTGTCATTTTTGAATGAAGCTCTATTCTCTCTACTGTTCTAAACCATATGAATTTTAGAGAAAATATTTTAATTTTCTTCTAAGTTTATGCTTTTTTGTAACTTTTTTAAGTAAGAATTTGGAATACTTTTATGTGGCCCCTTCCTAAACATAGTGCTGTGATTGAAGCTTCATGAGAACCACAGCCGACTCCCGAGAGCATAAGACCATGGAGACTCTGGCAGATGCCCACACACAAAGCACAGATATTCTGTTCCGGGCATCTCCCACCTGAAAGAATGACCCTGTGTGAAACGAGGGAAACCATGAAGTGAAAAACTCATGAACAAAACACCACAATCGCCCCATGACAGTTCACTGAAATATTCGTTTACAGAAACATGCATTAGTCAGGCAACAGACTCACTGATTCCCTATTAAATGCTTAATACTGTATTAGGTGTGCTGATGATGCAGAAACATCAAATCATGTGAATCCTGGCCCTTGAGAAGCTTATAATCTGGTTAGAGAGAGAATTATGTAAAAGGACAATAGACATATAAATATATAATTGTGCACACACACACAGAGAAAATGTTATGAGGTATGTATTCATGCCATAAAGAAATGATTACTCTGGATGGGCTAAAACTAGTTAAGATGGAGTAGAACGTGATGAGACTTTTTAAATATTAACAATGGCGACTGTAGCAAGACAGAAACAATAATAGATGTGAGAGAAGAAAAGAATAACAAAATCATCTGAACCACATATTATTCATTCATTGAAGAAAGACTAAAATGCAACTCAGTGACATCTAATTCATTCCCCTACGGACTTGACTGTACTTCCTCTTTTACATAAACAGAATCATACAGTATGCCGGCCCTTGTGGCTGGCTTCTTTCAAGTGGCATCATGTTCTCCAGGTCCACCCATACTGCAGCATGTATGGGGACTGCATTTCTTTTTTATGGCTGAATAATATTCCACTGCATGCATAAACATTATGTTGCTTATCTGCCAGTCAGTTGATGGGCACTGGCTTTGTTTTCAACTTTTGGCTATTTAATAGCATATATATTAATGCATGTACTGGTTATTGTGATAAACACACAACAATCAGGTACACACAAACATTCCGTTGTTTCTGCTTAGATCGACTGCAAGCCTTTGGTTTAGTTACTTTTGATAAAGAGGTAATGGGGAAAGCCAGTTCTTTCACGTGAACTATTCTGGGATATAAGTTTAAATGGACAGGGGTGAAGCATAGTAATGCAGTATGTAATTACATAAACATGTATGTAATGGAATTCTCATCATCATCTAAGAATGCTAAAGTCAGACAAGTGGACAAGACCCTATCTTCCACACCAAGAGAGACGTAAGGTATAAATACAGACCACACAGTCTTCCATGCAAAAGATTTCTCTTGCCCATTTCCCCCCGGTAGACATTTCTGTAACTTACAGCATTTAAAAAGTGCATCAATTTATAATTTTACTTTACCACATATAAGCTTACAATATATTCTTAGGCTTTCAAAAAGCTTTAGTGCATGTTTTTTTTTTTTCTTTGTTTAATAAGAGCTAATATGTTGGTGCAAGTCTCTAGCAGTAAAAGAATAAATTTAAACTTGTATCTTAAAAATCCTGCCCTGGCTGGTGTGGCTCAGTGGATTGAGTGCTGGCCTGTGAACTGAAGGGTCCCTGGTTCGACTCCCAGTCAGGGCACGTGCCAGGGTTGGGGGCCAGAACCCCAGTAGGGGGCGTGTGAGAGGCAACCACACATTGATGTTTCTCTCCCTCTTCCCTCCTCCCTTCCCCTCTGTCTAAAAATAGATGAATAAATAAATTTTTAAAAATCCTCAATAAGGAAAAGACAAGGTAGTTACTATATTCATCCAGTAGTTACTATATTCATTCATTTTCTGCCAGTATGTTCACTAATAAAAAGAAACAAAACTGGACAATAATTAGCAAAATATGGTAGAGCATCGATTTACACTGAATAAGCACAGCAAAAGAAAATTTTCCTCCTGAAATTAATAATAAATATAAGTGCAAATGAAGTCCGTCTAATTACCAGAAAGCAGCACTACCCCTACCCCCAAGCAGGCCCACTGCTTTCTATTGCCCTGAAAGCGGCCTTGTTACGCGGTGTCGCCGGTCTTCCTGCAGATTTTCAGGGCCTGGGGAAAATCAGTTCTCCAATTTCATCAGCTCTGCATTTATCACTGAGTTTTAGCAGAATTCATACCATAAAGTTTTTAAAATATGCATACTATTCAATTAACCTGCAGCTTCCCATCTGTACAAGGATAATTCAAAACAGTGGTCGTCATAGCAACTTTTCTCCGATCTCGGAAATAAATCACAGGCCTTATAGGTGAGGAAAAAGTTAATAAAAGATACACTGTTCCAATTTCTGTTCGAGTGCTAAAAGCACTAGGTAATATATGTTCCAAATGACTTTTCATAAAATACAAAGCAGTCTCCTGTTCAACACATCAGCTGTAAAACTAATTAACAAGAACACAGGCTTGGCAAACTTGTTAATCTGAAAAGACTCTAAACTTAAACAAATTTCACCTTGGTGTGTACTCATATGTTCATTTCTGCAAACAGATCTGAGATTGTTTTCAAAATGTTTAGTTAATCCTGCAAATGAACATTGGTACAACTTTTACAAAGGCAATTCCATATCCTGATTGAATGATTTTTATTGCTTTTTGGTGACAAAAGCTCCACCGCCATGATTTATTTACCTTTGTATTTCCCAAGGCCAAGCCCCACACCTAGCATATGCTAAGTGTTTATGAAGTGATTAATGTATGCACAGATTAATTAATGAATTGCACAGATTAGTGAACCCAAGCTCTACTGCAAACTAAATCTTTATTTCCACCAGAGGAAAGGCAATCTCTATAAGGGGAAAAGCATAGAGTAGGTCTACCAGACCTAAGTCCTTGGACTGTGTTGCTGAAATCGCTCAGCTTCAGTTATCTCATCCAATAATAATAATAATAATAATAAATAATTGACCCACAGGGCTACAGGGTTAGCCCCCTCCAAAAGTCAGTGCAAGATGCCAGAATTTGTGATGGGAGGGATTACATGCACCCTATGTTCATTGAAACATGATTGATAACTGCTAAGATATGGAAGCAGCCCAAGCGCCCATCAGTAGACGAGTGGATAAACAACTGGGGTACATGTACACAATGGAATACTACGTAGCCAGAAAAAAGAAGAAAAATGTACCCTTTGTGACAGCATGGATAGAACTGGAGAACATTATGCTACGTGAAATAAGCCAGAGAGAGACGAATACTGTATGACTTCACTCGTATGTGGAGTCTAATGAACAAGCTGAATTAACAAGTGAAACAGACAGCCTCGCAGGTGATAGCTATTTGGGTCAGAGAGGCAGACGACAGTGTGGGGACTACTCGGGGGGAGGGGGTAAAAAGGGGCTAAATGGCAACGGAAGGTAAAAAAACTATGTAGAGGCCCTAGTACTTCTTCTGTCAAGGACTCCCAGCGTCCTATTAAAGCTGAGCTTTGAGAAGCCTCCACCATGGATTGCTGTCGGTCCTGACTAATCCGTCAGGTTACCTGCTGTCTAACTCAGTCTCGGATATGTTGCTGAATATTTCAATTAAAATGAAAATCTACTCAAAATGTTAACTACTTCTTTTAATCTTGTGCTGCTTTAATGCTTCATTCTACTCCTTCGAACAAGAACATATCAACATCACTATAACCGGAGACATTCACAAAATCTATTTACTACAGAAACCCTCTTCTGCCTTCAGTGCTGATCCCCTAACGTAAAGTGGTTTAAAAGACAACGATGGCAAATGACTGCATTTGGAAAGGGAATCAGTGACAAAGAAAGGTACAGCGACCATTTTACTACAGCGCTGCCTTACTGTATAGATACCGTCCAACTTTATTCTCTGACATTTGACAAAAAGACACTAGGAGGTTCCGTATCACATAAATGGCTGCAAAAATGACAGCAGAGCTGCAAAGGTGAAATGCATACCATTTTTAAATTTAGAGTTGTAATAACTTCTATTTTGCAGATCAAAAGGAATTGCAGAATCTCCAAACAGTTCATTGAATCAAATGCTGCCTAATCTCTGATCACTTAAACGTATAATCAGCTTCACACTTTTTCCCGCTTGAGAATTATTGATTTTTCCTATTAAAACAAGTACGGTCCAGGTGATAAAATGATAATGAGTTCAGATAGTGTGATGACTGCATGGAAATTGATGACTATAATTAGGAAACGGTTATTTATATTAGAGTAAGGGAGTACTTGTCTGCAGGGTTTTAGAGGAAAGAGGGATTCAGAAAGCACCGCCCCCAGAAACCAAATAAAAGGAAAACATAGTGATGTTACATGTCTCCGTTACACATGGCTCAAGATATATTCACTAACCATTTTTAAGTAGCCAGTTTTGAATGACTTCAGAATGAGAAAGGGGGAGGGCCAGATGCCTGAAAAAGAGAGGAAGAGAAAACAGAGGAATTGAAGAGGAATGGAAAGAAGAAGAAAAAAAACAGGACAAGAAGAGGAAAATGTGAGAGAAAAGGAAGGATACAAGGAAGGGAGAAAAGACTGGGCGTCTGATCTTCAGAACTGTAAAGGAATTTGTTTTGTCTGAATCCACTAAACCGGTGGTATATTTGTTAGGGCAGCAAAAGGAAAGTAGCGCATGCGCACGATTTGGTTGCTGCCAACGGACATTAACACAGAATCAAGGACGTACACAGAAAAATGTGTTGTAAAACGATCGATTTGTACATAATTTAACATCGCATTAGCACATTTATGATTCGCTTAATTTAATTTATGTGACCTTCGCTTCCGCGAGGTCATTTGAATGCTTCGAGTTTTGTTCTTGGTGGGCAGTTTCAAAAAGAACATGAGTCTGCCCACATTTGTAGATGAGTTGGTGTTCTCCTCCCTCACCTCACGCCGTAAAACCCACTCTCAAGAAGAGACTGAGGTTAACTGTGCTGAAATAAGCTTGTTTAAGCTAATCACGGAAATAAATAGATTCCCAAGGAACGGAGCCAGATAAGAAAGCGGGAGAGGACGCATGTCATCTGCTGTCCTCACGGTGGCGGGGCAGATCCCTGGGGGAGGCTGAGAAACATCTGTGCTTCACGAAAGCGTTTCGTGAAAGAATTATGCGTCTCCACCAGACATTTCAAGTTCCTAAAAAAGATGCATTTAAAAAAGATGATTTTCCGTACTAGCATTTAACTTAACATTCAGCTTATTTTTACTCTGAATTAATTGAGATCTTCCTATAAAATATATTTCAAGTTAGACGTGGCATTTTTCTAGTTTTTATAAAGGGTCCCCTTTCCTTCTGAACTGGTCGGTAACTATGTGACTTAACTATGTAGAACCCAAGAAAGAAGACGACAAGAATGTATTTAAAAGTTAAGTCTAGATGGAAGGAAAACAAAAATCAAAGAGAAGTCCTCAAGTTTCTGTTGGAATATGGCGATACTCTTTGAAGAAAGCAAACACTACAAGGGAAACAACAGATTTTGCGTGCTTACCTACTACACATGAACTCCTCAGTGTGTGAACCAAGTAGCCCTCCATTTCTGTGCATACGGATGTATAAATAATCTGAAAAGTTTCGTTACAAAACTCGTACGATTGTAGGATAAAATATAACACCCCTTTACATGTAATACTAGAGCGCAAGGAAAGGACAGCAATTCTCGGGGAACAAACCCAGGAGGCGGAAGGACACCGGGGCTGCGCTGGTGATGACATTGGGGGAGGGGACATGGGTCTTCCAACCGCGGGGTTGCGAGGCAATTGCAGGCAGTGGGCATGAGGCGCAGTTCAGGTTCACAGGGTTGCGGGGGTTGGAGTCGAGGTCCCTGAATACAGGCAAGACCCTTAAACAATACACCTAAGTTGGATTGTTTACAAAATTACCACCAGAGCAGTGAGATGCCAAGGATCTGTGTTTATCTTAGTCTGGCTTCTAGGCAGGGCGAAAAAGTCCGTCCTGAAACTTCACAAGCACACGCCTGTCTTTGAACAGGAAGACAGCTCAGGTCTAAATGTACGCTATTCATAGGGTCTGCGGATGTCCAAAGGAAGAAGCTAAAGTAAACGGCAGGTTTCATGGCAGTAGTAAAAAACAAACAAATAAACAAAAACCCTGTCTAGAAAGATGTGCATTCAGTCCAGGTGGAATAGGGGTCCTATGGATAAGTCATCTTTGAAGGTTACCTCCACATTCAAAATGCACTACAGGAAACAGTCAGCAGATACACAACTTTTTCTGTATGTTATGTGATTACACCCAGGAACTTCTGAGAAGAAGTGTCTTTATGTCAATGAAAGAAATAACAAAGTAAGTTTTAAAACAGAAGCAAATAGTAAGATGCCACATATATTTTAAAAAAATTAAAGTAGTTAAAAATGAATAAATATATAGGTATTGAAATGAAAAGCTAGCAGAGTATTTATTCTAAAAGTAAAAATCTCTAGAGTGCTATTACCTTAATGAGTAAAAACTATTAAAATATTTTTAATTAGGTAATATAGTAAAAATTAGGGCAGACATGCCACATGGATTTCACCTTATTTTAGATTTAAAAATACAACTATAATGGTCTTGAGGTTAAAAAACATCACTGATGTAAGAAGTCTAGAGATATATTTGTGGTTCAAGGAAACATAACAATTGCTGGGATGATTTTCAATATTCAACTCAAATTAAGGACTTCAAATGTAATCGCAAATGTTAACAGACCAATAAGAACACAATGTACATATTAATATGATAAATTTTTCTATTAACTACATTATGAATAATTTTTATGATCATTTTTATCTACAGTTTACAACTAGTCTTTCACATGCATACATAGTTTTCATTTTATTAAATTGCCTTTGCCAGCAGTATAAATGGTTAAATGGTAGATCAAGAAATAGAACCTATCATTTCAGATGTAAATATTTTCTAATTAATTCATATTTTATGCAGTCCTCTATGGAGAGGACTTGTCTCACGCAAGACACTCGCGCAAATTTTCATTGGGTCCTGTGGCCACTTCCAGGCCACTGAAGACACCCACCACAACTATAAATCCCCGCTGGACATCTGATTTGTACAAGAACAAGTCAAGTGTCTGCCAGATTTAAAAATATTAGCCGAGAGAGTGATCAGTTTGACTGAACTTGGTTCTCCTACCTGTTTCCTTATTCATTTCCTCGGTCAGAGACTGAATGTGGGCTGAGGTTTAATAATACAAAACTATCTGTCAGTTTACTACCAAACATTCACTAACTGTCTGATTGCCACTACACTGTAAGCTTCCCGGAACTTGAAGACACCGTGTAAGCTGATACACTGTGAGAGGAACACAGAATTGCAAAAAACAACAGGTATTCAGTGGTACTTACTGAAGTAATAAAGTAACAAATTTCAACTCTTTTCCTGATTGCCTTTTTAATATAAATAATGACATGTATCATTTTTACACACATCAAGGCAATGCAAAATATTCTATCAAATCCCTAAATTCTGAGTTTTTTTCGTTGTCACTTGTTCAAATCACTTTGCTAAGCTGTCTTAGAGAGAGGTGGCAGGGAGGGAGGGAGGGAGAGAAACCTTGGATACTGCTGAGAAAACATTCGAACACAGTGCGATTGGTCAAGGAAACACGCCTGCTCTCTCCAGCCTTCGCCGTGAAAGCAGTGTCACGGCCCACTGGTGAATGTGGCCTTGGAGAGCAGTTCATAGAGAGCCAGTGCCTAACCCGGGATCCCAGAACTAGTTTTAGATGATAAACACTGTTGGCTGAGGTCAGAGCTGTCAGCTTTTCAAATGTTAACATTTCGACTCCGCTTTTCACTTTCATTCAATTCAATTTGGTCCCCAACGCAGGGGAGGGGGGGGAAGCACAGCTGTTAAGTTGCCTTAATATTCTTACCCAATGCAAATAAATGATGACACATTAATTGAAACCTTCAAAAACTGCCGGTGCCAGATTCACGTGCCAAAGCTCGGCAAAGAGCAGGCTCGCTGTTGGAGAATGTGTAATCTCGCTCTCCAGAATAAACCTACCAGTTTTTACCATGGTTGTTGATTCACAGCTGCTGTCCTGTTCACGCATGCACTAGGACACTGATTTCCAACTAAATGGCATCTGAATCTTGTTAAAATATTTTCACAATAATGGATTCACACATGCATAAAATTCAATATCTCTGATTTGTTGTGAAATTATAAACTGAGAAAACCGCCCTTAGCAGGCATCTGATTTTGTATAATGAATGCAGACGCGAAGCACTAAATTACACATACCGTGAGTTTCAAATCCTCCGAGATATCCCCAGAGCTACACTATGCCCTAAACCATTGGAAGAAATCCTGGAAATGGAGAAAAATGATGTCAGCTGCTGTCACTGACGCAGGAGCCAAACCAGACTGCAATGCCTACCATAATCCAGCGCAGAGCCCTGGGCCCTGCCTTTATCACTGTCTCCAAAGTCAGAGGCCATGGTGTAAGATGAAGAAGCACAGTGTCACGTGCTGGTTGGAGTAGCATCAAGCAGAATAGATTAAGGACCAGGCAGACAAGCAGCGGGACAGCAGCGGCCCCCAGAATATAAGTAGGGATAAAGACGGAGAGCACCACTTTGTGTGACTAGTATGTGCCAGATACTGCTGGCTGCTGTGGATGCGAAAATAAATTGGACCCTAACTTGCTTATAAGAGAGCCGTCTGTACGGCAAGAGAAGCAGAGATACATGAACGTTAAATCTCATCGTCGGAGTGTCCCGGGACAGCTACGTGCAGAGTGTGACTACTAGCCTGGAAGAAGAATGGACCTTCAGGACACTCAGGGTAGCGTTTCATGAGGGGGCTGTCACATGACTGGGGGTCAGCAGAAGAATAGGAATTTTCCCATTGGAGGAGGAAGGCGAAGAGTGTACAGGGCGAGAAAAGCCGAGGCAGAAGAAAGCACACGAAGACATACTCGGGCAAAGCGACGAGGGTCAGCATGCGCTGCTGGGACTCTTGGTGCAGGTTGTGGAGGCAGGAGGTTAAGAAAAAGGAGAAGTGGGTCGGGGGAAGAGGGGGCATGGGGGTAAATGGTAATGGGAAAAAATCGAAGAAAAACGATCTACTAAAAAAGTAATTGGACCAGTTAATGAAATTTTTCATCCACCATGTTAAGGACTATTAATCTTATTCTGCAACTGACGGGGTCAACAGGGTTTATAAAGAAGAGTAATGTGATGAGAAGTGGTTTTTAGAATGTTTTATAGATATATTATATATATATATATATATATATATATATATATATATATATATATATATATA
>PVJI01028737.1:0-16128 GCA_004026765.1 Micronycteris hirsuta
GAAAAAGGCCTGAGTAGCAGTGCCAAGGCCCTTGAGCCAGCCCTGATGAGGTTCAGAAAAGCTACTGGGCTAAAGGACTCCACAGAAGCCACTGGGGTCTGAGACAGCCACACTAGGTCAAGTCTAAGATGAGTTCAAGGGCAAAAGAATAGGAGTAACAAGGAGCCCATTCTATTACATAACATAAAGGAGGAGCCATAATATAAAAGAGAGCAGGAGAGGAGAAAGACAGACAACCAAACATCTTTATCTAACAGGATGGAGCTGGGGTCATGTGGAGATGAAACCCCTCAACTCATGCAGGGTTCTTGCCACAAACCACAAAAACTCTCTCTGGCAGATGTAAGCAGAAATGGGGTTTATTAAGGGAATCATTTGGAAGGCTAAGAGCCAAGCCCGAGTCCAGTACAGGTGTATAGGGCCTGTGGCCATCAAGGGAGATCACTAAGAACAAACCTAGTATTGCTGGTTCCTTATGGGGAGCTGAGCTCTGTCTCCTGCTTGGCCATTAACTGTGGGAATTCTTTAGATAAAAGAAAAAAGTCCAGGTGCTGAGCAGCCAAACAGAACATGTCCACTAATCTCTTCCTCTCAGTACCCATCTGTGCCCTCTGAACTTCATGAACCTGAGAACCTGAACTTTGTTAATAGTCAAAATTCAAAGCTACCTGATACCCTGGGGGTCCTAAATAAGAGCTATGGTAAGAAGAAACACTGACAGCAAATGGAATATTTGCTACAAAGGAAGAAGGCATCTCCTATTGTATCCCCACTCATCTTCATACCCTGAGCATCCAACAGACTTAGTGGTTTCGAAAAAACTGAGAGGCTGGGTTTTGGGGTTTTTTTTTTAAGATTTTATTTTATTTTTTTTATTTTTATTTTTAGACAGAAGGGAACAGAGGGAGAAAGAGAGGGAGAGAAACATCAGTGTGTGGTTGCCTCTCACGTGGCCCTCACTGGGGACCTGGCCTGCAACCCAGGCATGTGCCCTGAATGGGAATCGAACCGGCGACCCTTTGGTTCACAGCCCACGCTCAAACCACTGAGCTACACCAGCCTGGGCAAGAGGCTGGTTTTTAACTTGACCCCAGCACAACACAGCCCCAGATACCTACTCTGAGGAGAAGAGAGTCTAGGTGGAGGGCCTGGAAGTGTGGTCTCACAAAACAGTTGAACCTACAGAGCTCAGAGAATTTTCCTGAAGGCCCCCCATCTCCAGTGTAAAAAGCTGTTTTTGTCTCATTTAACACAAGCATCATTTCCCGGGGGGGGGGGGGGGGGGGGGGGGGTGCGGAGCTGCCAGTGATTTAAACCAAGCAAGATCAGGGTTCCTCCAGCTATTGAGACCATTGTCTGTAGAGGTCCAGCCCCAGAGCCCCAGATCACCAGCAACAGGAGAGGACCCCACAGTGATGGCAGCACCACAGGCCAAGACAGGGCCAGAAGGTTAGGCCCGTCTGGCGGCAATTTCCTAGGGATGGGGGGTGGGGGGTATAGAAAATGCAGTCATTCCCTGTGATGTGTTCTGGGCTCTTCTCGTCAGGGCTTGTGTCCCTGTCCTGTTGGAACCATGCCCTACCAAGGAATGTGAGGGCAGAAATGGCAGCAGCAAGAAGTGGAGAAAGCAGTTGCCTCCTTACCATCATTGCAAAAGAACATTGCTAAGTTCTTTTGTCCTTCGAGGATATAGCAGATGGTGATGAACTGGGTAGAGCCTAAGTAGCCGGTCCTCCTCCACACACCATAGCAGCAGGTCACTGGATTTGGCATCCTTCCTGCTGAGTGTGTGGTGGCTGTAATAAACCAGGTATGGCTAGCACAGCCACACACACCTGGGGTGGTCAGCCAATGCCTTGGCCAGCCTGTTAACCTGACCACAGCAATTCTATGTGATGATGTGCCCCTTACCCACTCATGCCCAAGCTTCCTCACCACCTTCTGCTGGAACCTGGCCTTAAGTGCTACCATGCTGGCACCAACTGCAGCCTCTGGCACTGTGGTTGATCCTCCTATTGAAGAACAGGTGCCAGGTCCCACCATAACTGGTGGGCCCCAGTGGTGGAGCTGGTGAAGTTTAGGGCAGAGGTCATGCTGCAGGATGGGGTATCCAGGCTTAGAGCTGTGCTTTGAAGATGCCCACAAATAAACAGACTGACGTGTCCTGAGAGCCACAGTTTGGCTTCCTACTCCCTGAGCAATGCTCCTGTTTTCTGAGGGCTGTTTAGCTCTAGGGATGACTTCAGGATCTGTATGTCAGTCTGTCTGTCACCCTGTGCAGAGGTGGTTTCCTGGCCTCTCTGGAAGGCCAGAAGCAGAGACAAAGTCTCTCTCCTGACAGGTTGGGAGGTTCCAGAGGACAGGATGATGGCGAAGAGTGGAAGGGGTCGGGAACGGGCACCTGGAGAATCTGTCTGCTTCTCGCTGTCACGACTGTGACGAGAATGTTTCAGAAAAGGGCGTGTAAGGGGCCATCTCTGCACAGACTCGTCTTTGACAACATGCTATGAGTCGGCATTTCTCTTGGTCCTTTTTGAAAACATTAACAGCTCAAGACACGCAACTGACTTCCGGATGCAGATGCTGGGCAGGTGGGAGAATTCTCTGTACTGATCTGGGGAAGGGATCTGGATGCGGAGAGAGAGCCGAGCTACATGCCTGGACACGAGGTTACTGACAGGCTTCTTCTGTGCTCTGTATTTCTTAAGGTAAATTTTTTATTAAAGCATAGCATGAATCCAGAAAAGTGTGCAAATCACAGGCGTACAGCTCAAAAACTTTCTCCCCAAATACCTGTGTAACCAGCAACTGATCAGGAAATACAATTGTACCAGAATCCCAAAACCCCATCCTGATTCACCCCAGTCCCTCCCCATGCCAGCCTGACGTTTAACACCTAGGTTAGCTTTGCCAGTTTGGGAACTGTACACGAATAGAATCATATGACATTACTGAAGGACTTTTAAGAACAGAAATACCTAATAGCCAACATTGAGAGTTCTGCTTTGGCACAATATAACACCTGATCTTCATCCTCAAACCTGTAATATCCTAGTGAGCAAATAGGTGCCTCGTGTAAGTCTCTGTTTTGTTTTCCAAAGGGAAGAGGTAGGGATCAGTGAAAAGGAGCTGAGTCTCCCTGCTGGGTCAGACTGCAAAAACAGAACAAAAGAGGTTGCCACAGAATGTATTTAGAGCAGATTCAAACATTCAAAGTCAGATGGGAGGAAAATCCCAGCCCTGCAATGTTCAGAAACCTTGGACTGAGCAACAGACTTTTTCCAGGGTGTGGGGCAGGTACTAAGTCAACTTCATGTACGTTTCAAAAGAGGATGACCTCAGCTAACATGTAGGTTACACACTAGGTATGCATGACATTTCATTACAGAACATACAAAGAACTCATCATCCCCATTGTGTGATTTATACCTGCACGAGTCAAGTTATGGGACTGAGTGAAACCAAGCACATCTAAATCTGGAAAAGGAGAGGGGAGGGAGGAGGCTCCAGCTGCAGCTATTGGAAGAGACCAGAGGATCAAACCGCTACTGGTGGAGATTTTGCCATTATGCCCCCACCAGAAATGTTGCTACTACATGGAGAAGGGCTACAAGAGATACAGGGAGGGTTTCCAGGACCTGTCTTGGGCAGGGGACAGACCAAATCCTAAAGGAAAAGTGACAAGGGAAACTTCTTTGCCCCAAGTAGCAGCAGTACTTGAAACCAAAGCAGCACCTAACCGAGACTCCCAGGGGAGTAAGGAGCCAACTCTAGTGAGAGGGCAGGACCCACGCTTCCAACGGGAACCCAGCCAACATAGGGCTTCTCAACCTGACTGACAATTACACTAACCGGGGAAAGTTTATTTTTCACTTTTTAAAATTGTGGCAAAACACGCAAAACTTAAAATCTACCATTTTAATCACTTTTTGGTACACAGTTCAGTGGCATTAAGTACATGCACACTGCTGTGTGGCTGTCACCACTATCCCTCTCCAGAACTCTTTCCTCCTCCCAAATGGGGCTGTGTGCCCGTTAAACAACGCCCCGGTCCCTCCTCCCGCCCAGCCCCTGGCGACCACCATTCTGCTTTCTGTCTCTACGAATCTGACTACTCTAGCTACCTTACGTAGGTGGAATCACATAGAATTTGTCCTTCTGTGTCTGCTTGGGAGATTTCAAAACAAATGCCCAAACCCAGGCCCTGCCAATTCCATCAGAGTGTGGGATGGAGTGAGGGCCTAACATTTACAAAGTTCCTTGGTGGTTCTAAAAGGCAGCCTTGAAAACTACTGGGTTATGAGATCTAAGTCACATTTACTTTCAGGAACCCCTCCCCATGGCAACATATTTCAGCCCCTGCCGGCTGATGCCTAAAATTCCTTTAGTCATGGGTATAGCTAAGAATTTTCCTTCTTCGACTGGAGAGGAGGGGCTTAAAAGGACCTATTGAGATATCACAGTGACTGAAACTCATCTGCTAAAGATTAATCTATCTGTCAACAAGAGGTAAGTGATTATTATCAGACATTGTCTCTCTTTGATATGCAGGAAGACTCAGAGAGTAGCAGATGATGAGAAACTGCCAGCTTGGGAGATGAGAGACATATATACGAGGGACTCATGGTCACTTTGGCGGGGGCGGGGGGCCGATAAAAGTTAGTCCGTTTACCTGGTTACCTGGCAGATAAAATAGGAGTTGGGAGTAAAGGAATTTAGGACCACCACATCTGTGCATTCACTCAGTTTATTGGAACGTGGCCACTCAGACATATGGTTCCCATCAACTGTATTTGTGCATGATTCTTGAACTCCCCCCGTTCTTATTTAACTGCACTGACTTCATTACAAAGGAACTTCACTTAATGGGTTCTAATTGAAGCATGATCAGTGCCTTGTTCAAGAAAGAGCTCCTTGCTTGTTTCTACAGAAATAGAAATACATAGAAAACTATCAAATAGATAGGAAGATGGGGAAGACAGAGAGATGCAAACATATATAAAATGACAGAATGACAGGAAAGATTCTATCCAAACTCATGATATTGGAGGGAGAGGGGCTAAGGGAAGGAGATTGGAAGGACTTCAATGGTTGTTTATTTAAACCCTGAAAGCAAACATGATAAAATTTTAATATATTTTGTTGACTTTGCTAGTATAGTTATCCCATTTTTTTCTCCCTTTTATACCCCTCCACTCTGCACCTCACCCCACCAGCTTTCCCACCTCCTTTGTTTGTGTCCATGGGTCATACATATAAGGTAATTGGCTTCTTTATTACCTATACTATTCTTAACCTCCGCCTGTCTGTTTTGTGCTTACCATTTATGTTTCTTATTCTCTGTACCTTTCTGCCATTCTCCCCCTGCCCTCTCCCTGCTGATAACCCTCCATGTGATCTCTATTTCTGTGATTCTGTTCCTGTTCTAGTGGTTTGCTTAGTTTGTTTTTGTTTTAGGTTCAGTTGTTGATAGTTATGAGTTTGTTGTCATTTTACTGTTCATAGTTTTGATCTTATTTTTTTTAGATAAGTCCCTTTAACATCTCATATAATAAGGGCTTGGTGATGATGAATTCCTTTAACTTGACCTTACCTGGGAAGAACTTTATCTGCCCTTCCATTCTAAATGATAGTTTAGCTGGATAGAGTAATCTTGGATGTAGGTCCTTGCTTTTCATGACTTTGAATACTTCTTTCCAGCCCCTTCTTGCCTGCAAGGTTTCTTTTGAGAAATCAGCTGATAGTCTTACGGGAACTCTTTTGTAGGTAACTCTCCTTTCCTCTTACAGCTTTTAAGATTCTCTCCTCTTTAATCTTGGGTAAGGTAATTATGGTGTACCTTGATGTGTGCTTCCTTGGGTCCAACTTCTTTGGGACTCTCTGAGCTTCCTGGACTTCCTGGAAGTCTATTTCCTTTTCCAGGTTAGGGAAGTTCTCCTTCATTATTTGTTCAAATAAGTTTTCCATTTCTTGTTCTTCTTCCTCTCTTTCTGGGACTCCAATGATTCCGATGTTGGAAGGCTTAATGTTGTCCCAGAGGTTCCTAAACCTCTCTTCTCTTCATTTTTTTGAATTCTTGTTTCTTCATTCTGTTCTGGTTGAATGTTTATTTCTTCCTTCTGCTCCAATCATTGATTTGAGTTCCAGTTTCCTTCCCTTCACTGTTGGTTCCCTGTATATTTTCCTTTATTTCACTTTGCATAGCCTTCACTTTTTCCTCTATTTTGCAACCATACTCAACCATTTCTGTGACCATCCTGATTACCAGTGTTCTGAACTCTGCATCTGATAGGTTGGCTATCTCTTCATTGCTTAGTTCTATTATTTGGAGTTTTTATCTCTTCTTTCATTTGGGCCATATTTCTTTGTCTTGGTACACCTGTTACATTGTAAGGGGCAGAGCCTTAGGTATTCGCGAGGGTGGGGCAAACCATGTCTCTGTTGTGACACTGTATGTTGGGGAGAGGTCAGAGAGGAAACAATACCACTTGCTCAGCTCTCTGGCCAGCTTTCAGTCACTCTTCCTCCAACCACAAGCAAACTGGGCCCTTCTGGTGGTGATTCCCAGATGAGTGGGCTTGTGTATCCTCTAGAACCCTGTAGGTCTCTCCAAGGAACTCTACTGTGAGGCTGGGAGTTTCTCCTACCACCACAGCAACCACAGGTTTTTATAGCCAGAGATTTTGAGTCTTTCTTTTCCTGTGCTGGAACCCTGGGTTGCACAGTCTGTGCCACTCCCCAGTGTACCTCCCAGTTTGTCGACATGCAAATGTGGGACTGCCTGCTCCACCAGCAGCCGTCCTGCAGCATGTCCTCTCCGCCCCTCCTGCCAGTCTGAATAAATGTTCCTTCTTTATTTCCTTGGTTGTCAGACTTCCTATAGTTTGATTTTCTGGCACTTTTTGTTATTTTTTGTTTTTATATTTGTTGTTATCCTTATTTTGGTTGTGTGAAGAGGCAAAGTGTATCTACCTATACCTCCATTTTGGCCAAAAGTCCACAAAATCTTAACACTTGTTCATTCTATGTCGGTGTTTGCTACATTATCTTACTCTTTTAACTTTTCTTCATGCTTTCACTGTCTTTAAACATTGTCAACATTACATTTATATAAATAATCGTACAGATAAATATACATGTACAATAAAATGCTTTAATGACTGAGAAAAGTGCTTATAAAGTTTATCATGTTAAACTTTTTATTATAAAATTAAATTATTAAAACCTCCTAGGACATTAGAAACATATAAGAAAATAGAGAAACAAATTAATATTTCCCATAAAACTAACATCCATAAATTGTCACATTTTGATTTTCTCATATCCAGCTTTTAATCTATGTATTAAAAACTGCATTGTTGATTTCCAGTTTTCAGATATTTTCTGATTATACAAAATAATATTTGCTCATTGTAAAACACAGAAAAAATAGATAAGGAAAGACAAATTCTTCATGGCATGGAATGCCCCCATCAAGGTTCTTAATGGTAAAAAACAAAATCAGATTCTGGTTAGGAAGAGAAGGACATTCCTGGAAAGACTAGAAATAGCATTCATTGTCACCGGGAGGTGGGTTTATCGGTCTTTGCTTTTACACACCTCCTCCTCTGGCCTTTATGTAATAAAATGGCCCAAACACTCAATCACATATTGTATGACTGGACCCTGCTGTCAATTTGATCTTGGTTTAAATGTTACTCTTTTGGAAGTCTTCTTTGATGGCTCAGTCTGAAGGAGTCACTCACTATTGAAACAGCCTTATTTGGGCAGGGAGCTTATCATTTTCATTCCCCACCATTTTTCTTCTTTACTTGTATATTTACTTGTTTCTTGTCTCTTTTCTTCATTGTTGTATCCTCAGGGCCTAGGATAGTGTCTGGCACTAGTACTATTCATTGTTGAATGAATAAATGAATCAAAGAGACTTTGGTGGCCTTACCTACATAGGACTATGGAATTATCTTTTGTTTTCCTATCTTTTCTTTTCTTTTTTTTTTAAATCCTCACCAGAGGATATGTTTATTGATTTCAGAACTAGAGGAAGGAAGAAAGAGAGATTGATGTAAGAGAGAATCATTAATTGGTTGCTTCCCATATGCACCCTGACCAGGGATCAAACCCACAACCTAGGCATGTACCCTGATCAAAAATCAAACCCGCAACTTTTTGATGTACGGGATGATGCTCCAACCAACTGAGGAAACTGGCCAAGGCTGGAATTCTCAGGGCCTAGTATTAGGATGGAAAAAATATGTTATAAAGCCATTCACTAGTGCAGTAGTCTTTAGACTTTTTTTGGCTTATCATTTACCATTGTTTACCACTATTCTTCATGAAAATATTTATTTATTTATTTATTTATTTACTTAGAGGGGAATGGAGGGAAAAACAGAGGAAGAGAAGCATTGATGTGAGAGAGAAACCCTTCATACACACCTTGACTGGGGACTAACTCTGCAACTTAGGCATGTGCCCTGAGCAGGAATTGAACCCATGACCTTTTGATTTGCGGGGCAATGCCCAATCAACTAAGCCACATAGGCCAGGGTTCTTTACCATTATTCTTGTTTGACCTTGAGGAATAGAGGAACTACGTCATCTTTTGTGAAGGGAAATTGTGTCGTTAAGACTATAGATAAGCTCCACTCCAGCCATCACGGCTACATGTTCATGAGCCCATTGAGCATGAACAGGAGTGGGAAGGGAGCTGAATGGCATCCACAGAGTGCGCTATCCTGGGCCCTGGTTACTAAAAACCTCCACGGGAATATTGTTCTGAGCATTCAGATGAAACAGAAATATTCTGGGCCCATTCTGAAAGTTCTAGCCACTAACTCTTTCCCAAACCTCTTTGTCATAAATCCTCTAATCTTAGTTCTTCCAGGTCATGTGAACAGATTTTAAACACTACACATGATTTAGTGGTCCTTGAGCCTCAGAAAAAGTGGAAACTAAAAAGTGGAAAATAAAACAATTTAAATTACTCTGTTCAAAGTTCTGCCCCTTGGAAGTGTTTTTTCTCTGCTGCTCCTCCGGGCCACCCCGGAGCAGGACTATCATGTTATTCAGTGCATTCCTGGTAGAAGCATCCGGAACCAAGTTTGAATGTTTCCCTCACATCAAAGGGTCACAGAGAAATGTGCACATGGTTGTAGGGGTTGGCTGAACAAGAAGAAGGAAGAAGAAGCATGCTGAGGAAGTGAGCAACACTCATGTCAGTTACGTATGCTTCCAGAATTTGCTCAAGCTCATTGTACCAGACATATTTAATGAGGGAGCACTGTTATGCTTGCCTGACTTTAGAATCAGAAAACAGATTACACGGTTACCTGGTATCCAATGGGAAAAGTGGTCAGTCTTCAAAAGGGCCCAATAGCAAGCTAAGAGAAATTACTCAAAATGAGGATGGATAGTCAGTCACTTGCCAACCTGGTCATAGTTTCCCTCCAAAAACTTTGGAGCCCTTACTGTGATTGTATCTGGACCTGATGCGGCCTCCATGAAATTTACCACCGTTGGATCTACCAGGCAATGATAAAGCCACTTGCATTGCAACTTGTGGCAGTTGAAAATTCTTTCCTTACACTGGCCTTCACCTAAAGACTATCAAGGAAATCCTGTAAGAGGATCAGAACAGTACATTCAGAGGTTGCCTCTACTAACCCAAGAGACCCCAAATGTCTTCTTCTTCTTCTTAGTGGTGTGAGCACAAGACAGAAACTTGTCTTTCTCTTTGAGAGAATATCCTGATATGCTACTGGACTACTAAAACTTTTGCTGTGGTGGCACACTTCTACATAGTTATGTTACCTCCTACCTTCTATAAGACATGTGTCATACCAAGTCATCTAGATTACCTACTACTTCTTGCTCTCTAGATCTTACTGGCATGATTTCACCAATGTCATGGATCAAAATGGGATAGACAATCCATGTCTTTGGCAACTAAATTATAGCCCAAAGACAGAGAACTGAAAGAATTTTAAGATATGACAGTGAAAGTGATGGTGGTTACATGAATCTCTACGTGCAATAAAATTGCATAGAAATACACTCACCCAAAAATGAATGCATGTAGAAAATGATGAAAAATAATCAGGGAATATGGCAGAGTAAGAAGTGTCAGAACTCTGTCTTCCCACCTAGACAACAATTATATTGGGAGAATCTGTCTGATGTAACTATTTTGGAGCTTTGGAGTGTATTCAAAGGCTTTCAACTTCCAGTGGAAGGACAGTAAATCCCAGTTACTTTGTATCAACTTCAGCTTAGCACAATAGTGGCTACCCATCCCCAAACACTCCCAATTTCCTGACAGGCAGGCATACCAGTATTCCTGGAGTGGCTTGAAGGAGCCAGAGCAGACAAGAAATACTTTGTCCTCCTCCAGATATTGAAGATCTGTGTTCTAATCACTGATTGCTCCTTTTAATAACAAGGGTACACACAAAGAGGTGGGCCAACTTTATTGCAATCCCCACTAGCTGAAGCAGCTTCAAGGATACTTTAAAAAGACAGAGCCTGTTTTATTCCCTCTTCATTTTTCGAATCAGGATCCAGACATTTAAGGACTAGGACATTTAACAGCTACTGTATATAGAAGGGGATTTAGAAAGCCATCTTGCATACCCAGAGAAAAATGTAGGCTCAGAGAAGAGCTAAGAAGGCCTTAAGTTTATACCTCAGGCTGATCCTTAGCACACAGACATCTTACATCAATCATAAACAAACAAATAAAACCTAGCAAACTCTGGAGAAGGGGGAAAATCTGATTTCCAGAGTTGTCACAACATAAAAAGAAATCACAAGGCATACAAAGCAATAAGAGGATGGTCCTTCAAAAAGATAAATAAATAAATAGAGACTGGTCATAAGAATGACCAGATGGTGAACAAAGACTTTAGAACAACTCTCTTAAAGATGCTTAAAGACCTAATGGAAGATATGGATAAAGTCAGAAAACAATGTATAAACAAACTGGAAATGTTAATAAATAGATAAGAGATATAAGAAGGAACGAAAGAGGATTCTGGGAAGATGGTAGAGTAGAAAGAACCAGGAATTCATCTCTCCACCTAGACAACAATTATACTGGATGTAAATTTTGTCTGATGGAACTATTTTAGAACTGTAGGGTTTATTGGAGGCTTGCAACTTCCAGAAGAAAGCTTTGGTAGTAAATTATTAATTACAGTCCATTTCAGCTTTTCTTCAGCAATAGATACCTACCCCCATCTCCCAACCCCATGGCAGGGAGGCATACACACATTCCAGGAGTGGCTTGCACACAGGTGGCAGGAGCAAGGATGAATAGAAGGGCCCTGTTCTCCAAATATCAGGGGTCTGTGCTCTAGCCACTGATTGCAGCTTCAGTTGGCAGAGGTGCAGATACAGTGGTGGGCAGCCATTATTGTCCCTCTATTGTTGCAAGCCCCCACCCCACCACACCCCGCTGAATCAACTTTCAGGAGATATAAAGAGCCAGCACATTCTTTTTCCCTTTCATTTTTCTCCTTTTCATTATTTGGGCCCATACATTTAAGGACTAGGACATTCAAAAGCAACTGCATGTGCAGGACAATTTAGAAAGCCACTGAACATGCGCAGGAAAAAGAGCAGACAGGAGAGCCCTGGGAAGATATCAAGTTTACACCTCAGCATGATCCCGCAGCACAGAAATAGCCTACAAAATAAAAAATGAAAAAAAGAGCAAAACCTGTGAAAGGAAGAATCTAAATTCCAGAAATATCACATTACCAGATTCAAATTTCCCTTATTCAAAAACAAAAAAATCACAAGGCATACAAAAAGCATAGGAAAGTATGGTCCAGTCAAAGAAAAAACTAAAAATGCTTCCAGCCAAGATGGAGGCATAGGCAGATGCACTGTGCCTCCTCGCACAACCAAAAGAAAGATAACAATCAATTTAAAAACAAAAACCAACCAGAACTGCCAGAAAATTGAACTGTATGGAAGTCCAACAAGCAAGGAGTTAAAGAAGAAACATTTATCCAGACCTGCAGGAGGGGTGTAGACAGACAGATGAGCAGAGAGGACTCGCGGCAAGGCGGTGGCTAGTGGATCCGGCAAGGCAGCAGCTGGTGGACTTTTTGGTCCCACATTTGCATTCAGATAAACCAGGAGGAACAACTGGGAAGTGAGACAGACTGCATAACCCAGGGTTCCAGCATAAGGAATCAAAGCCTCAAACCTCTGACTGAAAACACCTGTGGGGGTTGAGGCAGCAGGAGGAACTCCCAGACTCACAGGAGAGTTCATTGGAGAGACCAACAGGGTCCTAGAATGTACATAAGCCCACCCACCCAGGAATCAGCACCAGAACAGCCCAATTTGATTGTGGGTAGTGGGGAAAGTGATGGAAAGCCAGCAGAGTGGAGCAAGCCACACTGTTCCCTCTCGGACCCCTTCCTACATACAGCACCACAACACGACAATGTGTATTTCCCTGCCCTGGTGAACACCTAAGGCTGCGCCCCTTATTCTGTAACAGGTATGCCATGACAAAAAAAATGGCCCAAGTGAAAGAACAGAACAAAGCTCCAAAAAAAATACAACTAAGTGATTAAGAGATAGCCAATCTATCAGATGCAGAGTTCAGAACACTGGTAATCAGGATCCTCACAGAAATGGTTGAGTATGGTCACAAAATAAAGGACACAATTATCAACAATCAAGCTACGTGAAGTGAAATAAAGAAAAATATACAGGGAACCAACAGTGAAGGGAAGGAAACCATGACTCAAATCAACAGTGTGGACCACAAGGAAGGAAGAAATAAACATTCAACCAGAACAGAATGAAGAAACAAGAATTCAAAAAAATGAAGAGAAGAGAGGCTTAGGAACCTCCGGGACAACTTTAATCCTTCCAACATCAGAATCATTGGGGTCCCAGAAAGAGAAGAAGAAAAGCAGGAAATGAAAAACTTATTCGAACAAATAATGGAGAACTTCCCTAACGTGGCAAAGGAAATAGACTTTCGGGAAGTCCAGGAAACCCAGAAAGTCCCAAAGAAGTTGGACCCAAGGTAGCACACACCAAGGTATACCATAATTACCTTACCCAAGATTAAAGAGGAGAGAATCTTAAAAGCAGTAAGAGGAAAGGAGACAGTTACCTACAAAAGAGTTTCCATAAGACCATCAGCTGATTTCTCAAAAGAAACCTTGCAGGCAAGAAGGGGCTGGAAAGAAGTATGCAAAGTCGTGAAAGACAAGGACCTCCATCCGATTACTCTACCTAGCTAAGCTGTCGTTTAGAATGGAAGGGTGGATAAGGTCAAGTTAAAGGAGTTCATCATCACCAAGCCCTTATTATATGAAATGTTAAAGGGGCTTATCTAAGAAAAAGAAGATGAACAAAAATATGGTCAGTAAAATCACAACAAACACAATTATCAACAATCAAACCTAAAAAAACAAAAACAAACTAAGCAAACCACTAGAACAGGAACAGAACCACAGAAATGGAGATCACATGGAGGGTTTCAGTGGGAAGGGGGCAGGTGCAGAATGAGGGAAAAGTACAGGGATTAAGAAGTATAAATGGTAGGTAGAAAATAGACAGGGGGAGGTTAAGAAATGGAGAAGCCAATTAACTTATACGTATGACCCATGGACATGAACTAAGAGGGGGAGAAGGGAATGCTGGGGGGGGGCATGTGCAGGGTGGAGGGGAATAAAGGGAGAAAAAAATGAGACAACCATAATAGCATAATCAATAAAATTTTTAAAAAAAATCAACAAAAACCATTCCTGAGAAAGTCCTGATGGCAGACCTACAAGAAAAATATTTTAAAATAACTGTCCTGAAGATGCTCCAAGAATCAAAGGAAGACATGAAGAAAGTCAAGAAACTGCCCTGATATATATATAGCCCTGACCAGTGTGGCTCAAGTGGTTGGGCATCATTCCACAAAACAAAGGGTCACCAGTCTGACTCCTGGTCAGGGAACATGCCTGGGTTGTAGGTTCGGTCCCCAGTTGGGGTGCATATGAGAGGTAACCAATCAATGCTTCTCTCTCACATCAGTGTTTCTCTCCTTCTCCTTCTCCTTCCCTTCTTCTCTCTCTAAAAATAAATTAAGTTTAAAAATTTTAACAGAAAATGATGTATAAACAAAATAAAAATATCAACAGAGATTTTTTAAAACCATAAAAAGAAACCAAATAATAAATTCTGGAATTGAAAAGTATAATAGCTGAAATGGAAAATGTACTAGCAGGACTCAAAGGCAGACTTGTTCAACCAAAAGAAGGAATTCATGAATTTGAAGATAATCAAAATTATCAAGTCTGAGAAACAAAAGAAAAAAATTTAAAGAAAAATGAACAGAGCCAAGGACATGCGAGAAACTATCAAGCAAACAAACATATGTGTTGTGAGTGTCCCAAGACAGAAACTGTAAGGGGCGGAGAGAATATTTCAAAAAATAATAGCTGAGCCCTGGCTGGTGTGGCTCAGTGGATTGAGCATGAGCTGCAGACCAAAGGGTCACTGGTTCAATTCCCAGTCAGGGCACATGCCTGGGTTGAGGGCCAGATTCCCAGTAGAAGGCGAACAAGAGGCAACCACACATTGATATTTCTCTCCCTCTCTTTCTCCTTCCCTTCCCCTCTCTTTAAAAATAAATAAAATCTTTTAAAAAAGGAAAAATAATAGCTGAAAACTTTCCAAATTTCATGAAAGACATAAATAGAAATATCCAAGAAGTCCAATGAAGACTGAGTTGGATTAACTCAAAGAGACCTAAACCAAGACTTATTATAATCAATCTTATGACAGCCAAAAACAAAGAGAGAATCTTGAAAGCAGCAAGAGAGAAGCATCTTATCACCTACAAGGACCCACAGTAAGACAACAGGCAGATTTCACATTAGAAACTTTGGAGGTCCAAAGACAGTGGGCAGATATATATTCAAAGTGCTGGAAAAAATGTCAACCAAGAATCCTGTATCTGGCCCCCCAGATTCCCAGATATTGGGGGGTATGGCTTTAACAGATGAATTTCAGGGAGGCACATTCAGTACATAACATTCTGCCCCTGGCCCCCCTAAAAAATGAACTTATGTGAAATATATTTATTCCATCCCAAAAGTCTCAATCTGACAGAGGAACTCAAAGTTCAAGATTTCAATCTTAGTTACAGTTCATAGGCTTACGTGATTAATGCATGTGAAAAGCCATTACTCAAAACTGGAATTCATAACCTACGTGACTCCAGGAGGTTGTCAGGAAACTCAACCTTTGTGCCCCAGGGGATTTGCAAGCAATGGCAATGGTATCGGAGCCAGTGCGTTCCAAGGAAGGAATGTCCTCAACACAGATAAAGAATTATTGACCAACAGATAAAGAAGTACTAGGAAAATCACCACTGGACTGCAACTGTTATTCGATTAACCTTCTTCCAAACCCCTTACCTACTCTCTTCTTCTCCTTATAAAAAGGTTGGTTTGAGATAAAAAGTTAAGACAGTTTTTAGGGTACATAACTGGCCATCTTCTCAGATGACCGGCCACCTGAATAAAGCACCCATAAAGATTCAGTCCTTGTCTCTACTTATTGGCTGGGTAGTAACAGGCAGCACCAATGCCAACTTTCTAGTTTCAAACCAATTGCAACATCAACTTTAAAACTGAGTCTCATCTAAATATCTAAATCAGATATGGGTAAGACATGAGGTATGATTCATCCTGAGGCAAAACTCCTCTCCAGCTGTGAACCTGTGAAACCAGAAAAGTTATGTGCTTCAAAAGACTGCCATGGGTAACTATTCTCATTCCAAAAGGAAGAAATTACAAGAAAAGTGTGACTGTTCCAAGCAAATTCAAAACCTGGCAAGACAAATATCATTAAATGTTATGGTTTAATGCTCTGCTCTCTGACCCATTGGGGTGGTGGTCCAGCCTTCAGGACCCACTGGGGTGGCAATCCCACTCCTGTAGCTCTGCTGGGTGGGTTGCCAGACCACAGTTCTGGGTGGCCCCACCCCCAAGTCTCCAGGTGGCCACTGTCTGGCACGTTGAAACTAGGCCTGGTGATCTCTGAATTGCCTTCAGGACAATTCTTCCCTTGTCTTGGAGAACAACACACAACACAGCCAAACAG
>PVJI01028738.1:0-16131 GCA_004026765.1 Micronycteris hirsuta
GCAGCTCAGGCAGGTGTCTCTGTGCGTGGTCCCCTGCCGGTGGACTACTGCCTGCACCTCCATCAGGAAGCAGCTGATCAGACTCAGGTTCCTGGGAACCTGGGGGACGGGGGTGGGCAGCGTCTTCCAGCGTCATCGTGGATGGGTCCGGCCTGAGGCCTCCCTAGGACCACTCTGATGAGGGTGCAGTCCCCCTCGCCATTCCTTCCTCATCCCGCACACCTGCTCTGCGAGGTCTGTGGCCGCTCCTGGTCCCTCCAGACTTGCCCTTAGACAGTGAGCACTGAGCCGCTGTTCACCTTTCCGTGCCCTAGGGGGCTCCCTTTCACGCCTCCCAGGGAACGGACCCGGGGGCCGCAACTGGACCTGCGCTTTTCGCTGTGTTTGCTAAGGGAAGGGAAGAAGTACGGGCCCTGGGAAAGAAGACGCTGGGGTCCGGCAAACCACGGGTGAACCGCCCTGGCCGCGCTCCCCCTGAGGCTGTGGTTGGGAAACGTCAAGCCACTGGGATTGTTTTATTTAAACAGGAATTAAACATGCGGCAAATACGCAGATTCCTGGTTCTCGCGGTGGAAGCCACATTTTGGGGGTGGGGCCCAGGAGTCTGAACTTGCGCAAAGGGCTAGACCTGCCTGAGCGTGGGAAAGGCGAAGAGACAAAGGGTCTCTAGGAAGAAGCAGCGAGCTTTGAGGACGCGCCTTTAACTGTCCTCACGGAGGCTTGATAAAGGGGACCCTTCCCACTGAGTTACCAAAGTCGTCCCCACTGATTAGCTACCCTTGTATATTATCCCCATTTTACAGGTGGGAACATCGAGGCTTAGGAGCCAAAGGCCACCTGGTGGGCAAATGGTGAAGTCGGGCTTCAAAAACACTTTTTTGTTGTTTAAACTCTTCAGGCCACACTCGTAATTGTCATACCAACCAATATCGATCGTTTCGCCCCAGGCTTGGAATTTGAAGTCAGATAAACCTCAGTGAAAATTCTGGAGAAGTTCCTGCCTCCCACAGACATAGGGAAATTCAACTTTCTGAAACCACAGGAAGAAGCAACACCTGCATTGCGCCGGGCACTGTCCTAAGAGCTTGACATGTGTTTATTCATTGAATCCTCCCAATGAATCTATGATGTCGGTACTGTTAGCTTCATGGCCCCTCCCATGTTACAGATGAGGAAACCAAGCAAGAGAACGTGGCCAAGATTTCACAGCTAGGAGGGGGTGGGAGCAGGATAAAAACTCTGGCAAAGTGAGGCCTAAGTCCCTGCGTTTGGCCCCGACCCCATTCTGCCTCCCCAGGCTGCAGAAAAGCTGGCCGAGGTCAGTTTCCTAGGAAGAGGCATCAGCAGGACAGAGAGATCCGCCAGAAGCCAGTGAGAAGGTAGTGGGGAGAGTCACTGGGGCTCATGCGTGTTCCTGGTGAAGCCACTGGGAAGTGTTTCTTGAACAAGAAGAGAAGAGAGCTCAGGGACGAGCAGGCAGGCATTTTAAAGGATCCTGAGATGGATTTCAGGCAAGCATCTGCCAATCCCTTAAAACTGTATTTAAAAGGCTGTGCACATTTAAGAAGATAAGCCCATGGAGATATGTACTGTGTTCCCGGATGGGCGGGAGACTGAATACTGTAAAAACATCAGTTCTCCCCAAATTGATCTGTAGATTCAAAGCAATTGCAGTTGGCATCCCAAAGGGACTTTTTCATGGAGCTCAGTGAGCTGACTCTGAAATGTGTAGGAAAGAACATCATCAAGACATTTCCAAAGAAAAAGCGCTGCAGCGTCTTGCCCTATCAGATAGGAAAACACATTCGAAAGCTATGTTTGCTTGTTTTCCCAGTGTTAGTGAGATATAACTGATCAATAAACATGTATATATTTAAAGTATGCAATGTGGTGAATTGATACATCATATTGTACATACATCGTGACCATATGCACTGTGATATGGTGACCATAATGGAGTTAATTAACCCATCTATCACCCCCCAGTCACCTTGGTGTGCGCGGGGCAATAACAGTTAAGATCTGCTACTCAGCAGCTCCTGAATGTACAGGACACTGCTGTCAACTATAGTCGCCAGGCTGTACCTTAGGCCCCAGGATGTACTCACCTCACAGCCAGGTTTGTGCCTAGAAAGTAGTCAATGGAGACGACGGGAGATTGCGCAGGCACAGACAGACAGGCCGATGGAGCAGACGGAAGAGGTCAGCAACACACCCACTGCACAAGGAGACTTGAACTACAGCTCACTCCGTCATCATGGGTGGATCCCCAGAATGTTACCCTGAGCTGAAGAAGTCACAGGACAATACCAATAGTACGATTCCTTTCATATACAGTTCACAGGGCAAAACTGAACAATCTGTTGTTAAGGATACATTCACAGGCGCTAATGCTGTAAAGGGAAGCCAAACAATGAACAGTTGCTAAATTCAGGATAGTGGTTACCATGCAGTGGGGGATGGGGTGGAGGGATGCGCTGAGGGAGGGCACGCGGGTCTCCTGGGGGACGGGAGATGCTCTATCTCCTATTCTGGGGAAGGGGTTCTTGTATGTCCATATCACTAACGGTATGAAAACTGCTCATACATGTTTTATATACTCTTTCTTCTGGATGGTAAATTTTATGAGGAATTTAAAATCCTGGGAGTACGTGCGCATTTCTGGGAGGATCCACGTTTCATCCACTTCTCTAAGGAGTGCCTGGTCCTCTCCCAGAGTGCACCGGGGCATGGAGCTTCCCGAGGTCCAGTCCTGCTCAGATACTCCAGCCTCTTTCCCGGAGAGGGATGTAAACCAGGGGTCAGTCCCTGTCACCATAACTCACATGACCCCCTGAAGGCCACAAGATGTGTTTGGAGGCTAACACAGAGAGGAGAGTGTACACCTTCCCTCCCAGGAGCCTGAGGCCCTTTGGAATGCCTCCTTTCTCTCTCCTCCCCCAGCCCTCTTTGGACACACCCTCCACCTGCCTTTCTGCTTCCTGGGGTCCATCCGCATCCCACTGACAGATGTGGTCCTTGCCCCAAAGCCCGGAGGCAGCAGGGAGGAGTCTGGACCCGGGCACTGACTCCCAGCCCAGTGCCCTGCCTGCCACCCCGCCTGCCACTCCTGTTCTCAGTCCCTGCCTGGTCCTCCATCCCACAGGGCCCGCAAGGCGTGGCTGGGCCTGCATCGGCTCGACCTCAAAGGGATGCCTTTGCTCCTTTTGTGAGAAAGAGGAACTCAGGCCGACTGCAAAGTTTTTATCCTGAGGAGCTGGAGGGAGGACACCATAACCTGGAAGGAGGGAGGAGGAGCCGCAGGTGGGTGGGCAGATCAGAAGAGCGGCTTGAGAAACCTGCTTGGGACTTGATGAGTCCCAGGTGCCTTCTACGAACCAGGGGGAGATGTCCGGTCTGTAGCTGGATCCAGGCAGCGGATGTAAATGTGAACATCAGTGATGGACAGAAGCTTTTTAAGGCCAGTGTCTGACCTTTTGGCACCAAGTTCATGCCTATCCAATGCCCCCGTCTCATTCAGAATAAAACCCGAAGTCCTTCCATGGCTGATAGGGATGAAGGAGTAAATGCGACGCAAGTCCAGCCACGCCTGGGGACCTCATGGGACTGCCGTCAGTTGGGGCAGGAGCTCAGTGGAGGAGGTCAAAGGGCGGGGTCACATCTGAGTGGTGTGGAAGGCCAGAGAGCTTTCGTGGAATGTGGCCTAAGGAGACTAATTTCAGCTTATGGGGGTCTTTTATTGAGGACACTTTTAGGCTGTTTGTAAATGTGGTATAATGTATAACAATGATCAGTGACACCCCCCCAGGGCAGGTCCACTGCAAGGACACAGAGTTCTATTGTCCCCTGATCCAAAAAACAAACAAACAAACAAAAACTAGAAAAAGAAAGAAGAGAAAGGAAGGAAACAAGTTACAAGCAAACCTCTCCTCCTCTCTGGCTTTGTGCCCCCACCAGCATGGGCTCTGAGCTTATCCTCAGGACACTTCCAGAACACAGCCCCTTGGGTTCCGAACGTGCTCCAGCCCAGCCTTTGCATGTCAGGGCCTTGGCATCTGTGGAGAAAGGGCCAGAGCTGGACAGAGAGCACCAGCCACCGCCTTGCGCCCATGGGCTGTGTCACCACGTGCCATGGTAAGTGGAAGTGACGCCGCCCCAGAGATCACATTAGCTCTGATAATGCTCCAGCCACCGGCCCACCCGCTTGCCCTCAGGCCACCTGAAGGGGCAGGACGCAGGGCACAGAGAGAAGCCACATGGCCCCATGGCTCTCAGACCAGAGGTGGAGAGGGATGCCTTCCCCTGAGCCCGGCCCCAGCCAGGCATCCTCACCGCTGTCCCCCCCCGAATCTCTGAAGTGATGAAGTGGGACTCTCAGGACCTGCTGATTGGCCCCCTGATGTGTGCAAGTGTGTGTCCCAGGAGTAGGGGGGGCACTTCCTCCATCCCCGTGTCCTGCCCACACCTCTTGTCATTGTCATCCACTGTTCCTGCCAATGAAGACCTGGCCCCATCGGCTTCCTACTGCCAGTCCCTGTGCTGGAAGCCCTGGTTGGTGACGGGAGTGTGCTGGGCCCGCCTCCAGGGAGGCCGGAAATGCTGGCAGGTAGGCACCCTGGGAGCAGCCCTAAGGGTTAAACACCCCAGCACTCTTGCTGGGAATGGGACAACCAAGGCTCAGTTTCTGTTGTCTCCCAGAGGTCCCCAGGAAGGCTGAACACCGCTGCTCACAGCTGGAGCTGCTCCTTAATGTCCCCTCTACTGGTTTTCTCCTCTCTCCCGCTGAACCTCCCCGCCCATCCACCAGGACTACCCGGGGCCGCCTCCAAAATCAACAACTTAAATTCGACTTGTTTCAGGTTCTGCTGCTGGGGGATTCCAACATAAACGCCTTTATCCAAAGCCAACCGGCAATCCAGATCTCTTCTAGTGCTGTTTTGTGTATTTCTGGAGCACGAGCTATGAGGCACTGTCCTTGTGCTGGTGGGGAACTCACACAGATAACTATTGGACAACTACACAAAGCTGTATAAAGAACTTTACAGTGTTGTGGGAGGTGGCTGTCAGGGAGGGCTTTATGGTGGCGGTGACATCTAAAGTTTTGAAGGATGCCTAAGAGTTCTCCAGGTAGACAAGAAGAAGATAAAAACAGCATATTAAAAAGTCCGGAGGTGCAAAAAGACACAAAATGTCCAGGGAACTATTAGTAGTTGAGTATCTTCCATGTTGGTAGAGAATAAAGCATATTTTGGAGACTATAGAGGGTTTGTAGAAAGAATGGGGAAAGAATTAAAGTAGCCAGAGATGTGGTTAAATAGGCAGGCAGAATCTGGTCTGAACTGTTGACAGTGTTTCGATATTATCTTGGAAAGATTAGAGGACTCAAAGAAATTTGGGGTTATCTTTTTCTGATTGCTTACGCAGCGAATGCTCCTCGTCGAAAGGTGGGCAGATAAAGAGACGTGTAAAGAAGAAAATAAAATTACTGCAAACCCAGGGTTTAATTAAATCACACGGACGTGTTGCTGTGTCTCAGAGGAGTTTTAGGCAGGAAGAGTGAGGCGATCAGACTTGAGCGGTGGAAAGAGCTCGGGCAGCTGGTGCATATCAAGTGGCTGGAAAGGTCCCGTCTGTGGGTGGCCAGCTGGGGGACTGTGAAAAGTGGCGGGACCTTCCGAGGGGATGCAGGGGACGCAGCCCCAGGGGGAGAGCTGGGGCTTAGCCGGGAGCTCAGAGGTGGGAGTGACGGGGCCAGCTGGGTGGGGCTGGGAGTAGAGAGAGGAGGAGGATACATCCCTGGAGAGCTTCTGAGTGTTCCCCTCCACGAACTGGTGGAGGGGACGGGGGCGGGGAGCCAAGAGACCTGGGTCCTCTCCCCAGTGGTGCCACTTCCAACCGGTGGAACTTCAAACAGGTCCCTCAGATCCTCAGATCTGAAAAATGAAATCTGTGCACATTCCTGCTTTGCTCGCAGGCTTGACGAGGTGAACCCTGAGCGGCAGGAGATAACACGCTGTGGCCCCAGGCTCTCCTGGAACCTCTGTGCATTCCTCCCCCCACCTTCTGCCTCCTCCCATCACCAGCCTCCAGGAGGCCAGGAGAGACCCCTCTTCTCTGCACCCTTCACAGAGGACGTTTGTCATCCTAGTTCCTCTGGGGAAAAATGCTCTAGACCCCCCCCAGGGGCCCACTAATTCATTCGTTTTACACACTAATGGATGCCCTACCGTGTCCAAGGTGCTCGTAGTACAGCACAGGACAAAGTCCCTGCCTCCATGGAGCTCATATGTCATCTGAGGGGAGACAGAGATCAAACGAGCAAACACAAACTGGGACAGCGAGGTCGAAGGGAATGAAATAGGGCGATGTGTTAGCGAGTGGGGGTGTGTGTGAGCTCAGGCAGAGGAAAGAGCACGCATAAAGGTCCTGGGACAGGTTTTTGCTTGGAGCATTTAAAGGTGGGTAGCCCTGGGCTTATCAAAACTCCCGCCCATCCGATCTGAGTGTTGCCGCCACCTCTGAGAAGCCTTCTTGGATCACCACCCTGCCCCTCACTCGCTGACTCAGCTCTGCCTACTTTCCATACCCCTGTGGCCACAACCCACCCTGACCACACTGGCTCGGGATTGACTCTTTCCGCACCGAACTCCTCGGTGTCAGGAACTGTCATCTCCACAGCCAGCCTGGTTGGCTCAGGGATCCAGGAGGTGGTCAGCATCTGTCATGAATGAATAAATGAACACGCAGATAAATGTGTGCGTGAGTAAGTGAGTGAATTAATGAATACCAGGTCTAAATGGCTCCCTCCTTTACTTATTTAAATGCTGCCTTTTCAAAGTCCCTGACCAAACAGCAACCCCACTCTTCCCCTCTCTCTCACAGCCCGCCCTCACCCCCTACCGAGCTCTGCTCCCCCCCAACAGTGCTGACACCTCACACAGCACAGCGTGTGTGTATGCATGTATTTATATGTTTCGTGTTCGCCCTGGTCTCACCCTGAAGGAATGTGAACTCCTTCACATCGTGTCAGGAATTTTTGAGTAAGTCGTTCACTCAGGAAGGCCCAGAACAGGGCCTGGACAGGACAGGGCCTGGAACGCAGCAGGCACGAATGAGTGGAGGGATGAATGAATGAGTGAGTAGGTGAGTGAATACTAGTTCTCTGCTCACACAACAGGGTCACAACCTCCCATGCCTTGCCAGCCTGCCCAGTGCCAACAGAGACGTGGGAGTGAGGGCTGGGCTGTGCCCTTTCCACTGGAGCCAGCCACACCAAACCCACCCAACCGCCTGCCAGCATCACTTCCCC
The DNA here is from genome assembly GCA_004026765.1 of Micronycteris hirsuta. Classification (NCBI taxonomy): domain Eukaryota; kingdom Metazoa; phylum Chordata; class Mammalia; order Chiroptera; family Phyllostomidae; genus Micronycteris; species Micronycteris hirsuta. The sequence continues at coordinate 7,310 of PVJI01028738.1, forward strand.
GTCCTGGGAACTGAGCAGAAACGTTCCCGCTAATTGCCAGAGAAACTCTAGCAGGGTAGTTTAAGACGCCTGCGAGGGAAGACAGAGCTGGTATGGAACCGGGTCATTTGCTGTCTCCAGTCTTTTCCCGGCCCCCTCTCAGAGGCGACTCAAGCTCTAGCTCTGGAATTCCCGTTCTCTTGCGGTGGTCGGAGGTCAGAGCCTGGTGCCCCAAGGGTTTCCTCTGGTACCTCCGTGCGCGCTGGAAAGGGAATGCGCGCCCGGGTCCCGCGAGTCGCTGGGAGCAGGGCTCCCGCCACCTCCCGAGCCCGCTCCGCGCCCCCGCCCCTGCCCATTCCCGGCTGCTGTCACTCTCCATTAGTGCTAACAGGCTGCAGACGGAGCGGGCCCGGCGCTGGGTTAATGCAATCGGCGCGTTACCTGGGGCGCAGGCTACATTACCAGCCCAGCCCCGGTCCGGCGCAGCCAGAACCAACCAACCGGTGCCCCGCCGGCCATCCGGCGCCTCCAGCGCTCCTCGGGGTGCGCCCGAACGCCACGCGGCGGAACTTGGCCCCAGCCCGCGACCCACAGTCTAGCCAGGCGAGGCGGGTCCCAGGCTGGCAGGGCGCACGGCATCCGGGATCCCGTTGCCGCCGGACACGTGAGTGCGCCCTGCGTGCGGGACCCGGCTAGATGGGCTGGGAAGACCCAGGCTGGGGCGCGCAGAGAGTGCTAGCGAGTTTGACGTGCAGAGGTGTACGTGTCCGGGGAGGATGCTGGGGCTGCTGGGGGAGAGGGCAGCCAGCTGCACCGGCTGGTCACCGCCCTGGGAAGCCTCTGCCTCGGAGTTCCAAACCCCGTCACTTGGGACAGCGAGGGAGCGGCCAAATGAGGGAAAGGCTGCCAGGTCCCAAGCCCGACCTACAGGGCGGGCAGGAGCGGTCTCCGCCTCTAAGTTCCGCCTCTAAGTTCGGCGCGCCTCTACCTCTGTTTCCAAATTGTTCCAGCAGACACGCGCGCTTTACTGGGAACTCTGCGCCCGCTCTGCGCGCGCTGACCGAGGTATTCCCAGCGTTCTCGGGAGGTCTCGAGAGGTGCAGCCCGGCCGGAATGACCCAGTGACCACATCTTTTCCTTCTATCCAAACAGAGCCTCGGCGTGCTCCCAGTACCGCGGCCGTCCCTCCCGCCAGCCGCACCCATGCTTCTGGCGCGGATGAACCGACAGGTGCAGCCGGAGAGCAGCGGGACGGACTCCGAGCCGGAGCAGCCCCTGCCAGCGCTCAAAGCTGCCGAGCTCTTGGTAGTGAAAGAGCGCAATGGTGTCCAGTGCCTCCTGGCGCCCCGGGGTAGCGACGAGCAGCCCCGGGAGACCTGGGGCAAGAAGATTGACTTCCTGCTCTCGGTGGTCGGCTTCGCGGTGGACCTGGCCAACGTGTGGCGCTTCCCTTACCTCTGCTACAAGAACGGCGGCGGTGAGCCCCCTGATGGGCTGGGGGTTTGGACTTGGGAGGCTACCTGTCGGCAGCAGTGGCTGGCAGAGGAGATGGGATACACACGGAGAAGAGGAAGCACACGGGCAAGTCTGGGGAGCAGGAAGGGACTGGACAGGGCTCACGGAAAAGGCATCGGGGTCCCTGGTGGAAGAGGGAAGTTGAGGCATGAATTTGGACAGTGAGGGGTGCACAGATGGAAGGAGGGAAAGGGGCACCAGGTTGGGTGAGGACCCCTGACTTTGGGTGGTCCCCAGGAAGGGAGGCTGGGATTTGGAGAGCTCTGGAAGGGGCGCCCACAGTGCACAGGAGGGGACAACCAGGTACGCGGTGCCCCTAGATCCAGCACCACCAAGCTTGAGAGAAGACTTGGGTTGCCTGAAGGCACTTGGGAAGTCCTGCGCTCTCAGGACAGAGACACACAGAGAGAAGCTAGTTCAGAGAGAACTCCACTCACAGCTGGAGTTTTGCTGGTGGGGCCAGAGTGCACGGCCTAGGAGGGTGTGATCAGCAGATCCCAGGAGCTGACCTGCTTCTGGAAGCAGGAGACGTGGGTGATTGGGACGGAGCCTCCACCTCCTGGGGTCCTGGCCACGTGGCAGGGTAGAGGGGGACAGGGGCCTGGAAATAACAGCCAGGCTCTCTCCACCCCTCCTTGCTGGGCGACATTACCTACCGTCCCTGGGGTGGGAGCCTAGGGACCAACTGCAGAGGAACCAGGCGTCAGAGCCCAGGGGGAAGCGGGATACTGGGTTCTGAGGCCCTAGCTCCTTCCCCAGGGCCTTTGTCCTGCCCCTGTTACTAGGATGAGCTAAGGGGTGCCCTGCAGAGTGCCCAGCAAAGAATAACCTAGAGGCAGAAGTTGGTGAGGGGTACCCAGCTCTGGAAACCTCTCTATCCACTGGACCCTCCTGCCTAGCAGGGGCTTTGGCTTGGGCCTCCAGGGGGTCAGAGGGAGACAGGGAGGGGGTTTGGGACTGGGTGTCAGGGCCTGGGACCCAGCTCTTTGCTGCATGGTGTACTCCAGACTCTTGCTTCTGGTTCTGGGTGAGAAACAGGCAGCGTGACCCAGACAGAGGGGAGACTTCCCCGGGTTTGGCCGCTGCAGCTTCTCAAGGGCTTTTCTGGTCCCGACTAAGCATTATGGCCCTTCTGATCCAAGAAGGAGGAAATGCAGATTCAATGTCATTTCAATGTCATTCAAAGTCAAGGTGATGAGCGAAAGACAGACTGAAAGACCCTGGGCCGTGCTGTCCAGCATGTCCTCAGTGACCGACGAGACGGCTTGTCTCATGACAGCAGAAGGGCCCCCTGGTTCATCAGTGATATTGACTGTGAGGCCCGATGCAGGCTCTGCCGGGGTCATCTAGGCCTTCTAACCACCCCGTCTGCCTGCCCAGAGCTTTAGTCACCGACTACAGGGCTCCATTGTCATACTGCTCCAAGTCATTTCCATTGTCGTGTTGAGACTAAAAGCACCCCCGATGGCCAATCCCAGTGTCCCCTGGCCCCGCACGCGCACTTGGCCTTTGCCACCAGCACAGACAAGTGCGCGCTGTACTCGAGGTGACATCCCAGGAGCCCAGGGCACACAATGAAGCAAATGGGGCACTGGCTCTAATTTTCGGGCGAAGTTATCTGGAAGCCCCTCCTCCTAAGTGTGCTAGCCCGGCACACAGCCCACCCCCCAGCTGTTCAGTCATGAGTCTCTTCGGGAGTCTGTCTCCCAAACAGCCTGGGGCACCTTCAGAGCAGAGAATGTGGCTTTTCATGCTTGTGTTATTAATGCTCAAGATAAGGTGTAGATGCTAGGAATGTGGTAGAAGGTGCCCAGCAGACCTCCATGAACTGAATACATTCATGAAATGGCCAGAGCCCTCAAACACTTGATCCGTCTCCAGAAACAGCAAAACAGCTGGTGGTAACTAAAAAGTGAGGTGCGCACACCATGGGCTGGGGGCCGGGCGGGGACTGGCAGCCTGGAGAGCAGGAGCCTGGATTCCAGCTTCCGGCTGTGTGACTTTGGGCGACTCTTGCAAGCCTCCCTTTTCTCATCTGGCAAATGGAAGTCATGGCGTTCGACTCTGGGGCTTGTTGTGAGGACGAAACGTGTCCGTGGGGATCCTGGCACGGAGGATGGCCTTTGTACCGGGGGCTGCTGCTCCTTCTCGGCATCGTTATGACGACCTGTGAAATGGATGGGGAGTGACAAGCGCTGCTTAGGAAAAACTGGAGGTGGGGGCGCTGTGGTTGGAGCTTAGCTCCTGGGGATGGGAGGGGCACGGACAAGCCTGGGGTGGGGAAGGAGACGTTCTAGTTGTTCAGGAATGCACCTGGGGTCACATCACAGACTAGGAGTGCAGGCTGAAGGGCAAGCTGAGAGAGATAAGGGTGGAGAGACATGCTGTGGCTGGGCCGTGCAGACCTTGAACACCGGGCTAAGGGGTGGGGAAGTATTGGTGGTGTGACTTTCCATTTCTGGCTGGGATGTCCATGGTTGGCCCAACGCAGCAGGGCAGCCATGTCAGAGTCCGGGGCAGCTCCTTGGGTAACTTACGCCTCAGCCCTCCAGGGGATGCCCAGCAGGCCCCTTCTGGGCTTTATCTCTACCGAGACCTCCTGGCTGCTCCTTGTGGATCCATTGCCGCTTAGTTATTCTGAAGTCTGCCCCAGAGACAGGCAAGCGGGCTGGCAGGTGGGGATCCCGGAACTGTGGAAGCAGCCTAGAGACCTGAGTTCGAAACCCAGTTTGTAAATCTCGGCGTGGCACAGCCCCTCTCTGAGCCCAGATTCCCCGCTGCAGCTGGAGGTGGGCTCACATGGCCCCCACAATCCGTCCCTATCCTGGCCCAGCGCTGCAGTCAAGCCAGGGCGCAGTGCCCAGTGACCCAACAGCCCGTGTGCTCTTCCAGTGTCAGAATGGACACCATAACTTCCAGGTCCGGTTCATGGTGGAGGCTTTTTGAAATAACAAAGATGCTGATAGTGTGGGCCCCTGGCTAATATTTCCTGAATGACTTGCTGGGAAAGATCAGCCTGCCCGAACACTTTCTTGTAGGGCAGCTGCTGGGGTACAATGGTGTGGGAGGCCACTCTCGAAGATTCCAGGGCTTCATTCAGAACCTTCTCAACCAGGGAGACGGTGCCCAGTGAGCGGGCACTTTCCAGGGTTCTAGATTGTCCCTCTGCACTTGTGGACTTGGGCCTCGCCTGTGACGGTTCCTGGGGAACAGTGAGTCCCCCGTCTGCCTCCCTGCCAGGGGAGCGGCCGCTGTGACTTGTCCTTTGCCGATGGCTGCTTTTGTTTGAGATGCATCGTGCTGACAGCTCTCTAGGTTCAGACAGAGCAGGGTTCAAATCCGGGCCTGACATTTCCCCGGAAAGGCGGCCTCGGACAAGTCACTCATCCTCTGGGACCCCAGTTCCCTGGGAAGGGACAGTAACTGTACTTCCTGTGGGAGGCATGACATCACAGAGAATACATGCCAAGAGCTGAAAACAGTGCCCAGCACATTGTAGGAGTTCAGTAAGTGAAGACGCTGCTATGATGGATGTTGTCTGATGGCTTCTAACCACAGGCTAGACCCAGGCGGGCAGGGCCCTGGTTTTGGAGGGAGCAGATCCAATTGTCAGAAGAAACTGATGCAGGGAAACCGATGGGCGTGGTCACCCTGGGGCCTGGAAATTGGGAATGCAGAGCCGTTCTGGCAGCCCCACCTGGTCTCACTGGGTTTCCTCCCCCGGAGAATGGGGATTAACATTTTCCCCACCTTCGTGGGGCCCCATGTGGTTCTGGGTCCCAAGCGGGGTTCCCCTTCTTTCCCATGGAAGCTCCAGGTCTCGGGCACCCACAGCCCTTCAGGGACTCTCTGGACCAAAAGAGCTGGGGTTGTGGAAGTTAAATGGCTGGTGCGGAGGGCAGAAGCCTACAGACCCGGTGCCCCCACATCTGGCCCGGCTGTAAGGGAGGCATCTACACCGCAAGCTTGCCAAGCCAAGTTCAGCTCAGAGGCCCACAAGCTGGCCAGCTGGTGTGGCTCTTCTGCTGACAAGGTCGCAGGAGGGAGGCGCTCACTGGGGGCCGGAGCTGAGACCTGTGCTGAGGTCACCAGCATGACTGGGCCCCTTGCTCTGAGCTGGCCCAGAAGATCTGAAGGACCATTTCCAGCAAGATGGGATTTCACAGGGGTAAGTGTTACATCCCGCCCTGTGGTCCCAGATGCAGCTGCCTAAGTTAGGATGAGGTCACAGTGTGAGTGGAGAGAAGCCCAGGACTCCCATTAGCTGCGTCACTGCTGGCACCCATTTATTGAACTACGAAACACCCACAGAATGCCCACCGCATACTGGGAATATCAAGATGAGCAAAAGGCAAGCCCTTCCTTTAGGGAGCTCACAGTCTATTGTAGAAAATGCAAAAGTTAATGTCAGTGCAGATCCTGTTACTGGAGGTATTACATTCCAAATGAGGGAGGTGAGGTCCCGCTCTGCTCCCCATGGGTGTGTGCAAACCAGGAAAGGGGTGTGGTCTTGATCCAGGTGGCTCTCTTCAGCAGCTGAGGCCTGAGCAGTCCCACTGAGGGGACAGCCCCTTGTTCCCAAACAGATCCTGGGTGGCACCACGGGGCCTTCTTGACACAGGGCTGGAGGTGGCCCGGGGGCATCCTGGGCTCTGCACTTGCTTGTGGTCAGCAGTATATTTGGGTGCAAGCCTCCCTGGGGCAGAGACACGAGGAACCCAAGGGACTGCCTCCAAGTGCTCTGAGCTTGTGAGCCCGCTGCAGGTGTTCATGGCCACAGGCTGTGAAGGCCAAGGCCACCCTCAGCCAACTGACGATCCTCAGGCAGCCGTGGCTTCCAGGCGGCAGGGCTGTGTGTGTCCCGTCTGCTCTCCCGTGCGATGGCAAGACGTCATTCCCGTTTACAGAGACTTACTGAGTGCAGGTCTGTGACCTCCGTTCTCTCTAGCACAGCAGGGGTTATTATCTCCACTTACAAAGAGGAAACCGAGGCTCGGGGAGGTTACATTTTTGCCCAAGGTCACACAGCCGTACATAACAGGACCAGAACTGTCTGTAGATCCCGTCAAGGGACTAAGAGGAAAATTGTTTCGGTTAATAGCCTTCTGACCCTCATGTGCTGGGGCTCCCCCCACACCGACCATTTCCCAACTCTCTGGACACCGGCTGGGCAGCCTGCAGCTCATTTCCGACGCTATCTACCTGCTGTTAGTGCAGACCCCGCAAGACCAGCCGTACTTCAGATGCTGCTTGCTGGTCCCCTGTTGTCACCTGTGCGTCAGACTAACCGGCTGTACGTCAGGGCTTCCCACCATCCTGACTTCAGATTTGATCGTTTGCGTCAACAGCCTGTAGAACCCAGGGAAACGCTTGTTTACACTTTACCTGTTTGTTGCAAAGCATGCAGGTGAACAGCCAGATGAGGATGGACACAGAGTGAGGTTTGGACAGATCCAGAATACAAGAGTTTCTGTCCCCAGGGAGTTGGGGTTTGTCACCTCCTGGCACATGGGTGTGTTCACCCCCTGGAAGTTCTCCAAACTCTGTCGTTCAGGGATTTTTGTGGTGGCTTTGTCACATAGGCGTGGTCAGCATGAACTCAATTACCAGCCCCGTCCCCTCTGCAAGAGGACGGGAGTGGCTGAACGCTCCCAACTTCTAATCAGAGTCCATCCTTCTGGTGACCAGCCAACATCCAGAAGCACACCGAGTCACTGCACTCAGACAAATGACACTCCTGTCACCCAGAAAGTCCCAAGGGGTTTTGGAGCCCTATGCAAGAGGCTCCTGGAGATTACAAGGCTTTTAGTCTGTGGGAGAAACACAAAGCAGAGGCCACGTATGTATCTATTATGTCACAGGGGTCTGCCCTGGGCCCTGGGCTGCAGAGAGCCAGGCTCTGCCCTCCTCATCTCACCTGAGGGCCAAGCAGCCTGTCCACCCAGGACACTGCCTCCCAGCCCCCACTCCCCGCCCAGGCACCCCAGCGCCTCTAGGTCTGCGAGGGCCTGTTCCCTGGTCCCTTCTTCAGTACTGTGGGCTGTGCTGAACATGGGTTCAGCCCCAGGCCCAAGGGGGCCCGGCCCACTGCCTGCAGGGGCTGTGTACGGTGCTAGGACGGTGGCGTGTCCCTGGGCGGAGCTGCGGTGGGGAAGAAGGAGGAGCGGGGCAAACGGGGCTCCCCACACCACCACTCTCCAGCGCAGAGCACTGAGAGCAGAGCCGAGGGCTCCAACCTTGACTTTCACACCGGCGCCTTGGCGATTGCGAAGGTCTGTTACCCAGGAAGGAAGATAGAACATGTTGTATTCAGCAGCTGTAGCCTGACGTATCCGCGTGAAGTCTGCAGACATGCGCAGTGTCGATTTCCACGGGGGCCTCATCCGCGGACCCACAGGTGCCCCGGTCGGTCTGCCTGCTGGGAGCCACTCTGTCTTCCCCTGTTGTCTCACTCTCCTTCGCTCCTGACGTTGACTGTGCTCCTGGGGTGTCGGAGCAGGAGGGACAAATCCAGCTTCCCTGGAAGCAGACCCAGGTTTCGCTGGGTCTCGGGGGGCGGGGTAGGGGGGGGGTGCACCGCGGGGACCCAGGGAACCATTTTGTAGGCGTTTGCTCCTCAATACACCAGGGCGTGTCTGCAACTCGGGTTGTGCAATCAGGTGCTCCATAGTCTGGGAAGCTGGTCCAGCTAGGTCTCGGGGGACCCTCCTCCTGGGGCCCCTCCCTGGTCACACACCCTTCTCCTGCCCTCATTCCCCACTGGCCTGGGCCACACCACCTCCTGCTGCACCTCCTCCTGCAGACATCCCCTCCCATGCCTGGGGTCCCCTCACCCACCTAGGCGCTGCTCCAGCCAGAACTGGGCAACCACCAGCCTTCCCTTCCTGAGACTCGGTATTTGCACAGAGGATTCCAGAACCCCTCTGTGACCGGTAGGCTTCCTCTCTAATAGCGGGGCGCACCCGTTCGTGCTGGGCTAGGGGTGACGGACAGATGCTCTCCTTACTAAATGCACCCAACTGGTCGGAGCCCGTGCACAGTTGGCCGGCGTTTTCCTCGTGTGTTTCTGTGGGCATGTCGGTGTGCAGAAGTATCCCTCTGCATGAATAGGTACAGGGGTGCGCTTGCGGACATGTCTATGTGTTGGAGACTCATAGGAGCTGAGACGCTCCGGAGGTGTGGCCCCGTTTGCATTTCTGTAGGTTTTTCCTCATCCCCAGCACCTGCACAGCTGGAATATTCCAGAGCCAGGATTGCATCTCTCAGCTCTCAGGCCCCGTGGGAGGCTGGCCGCAGTTGGTGCCACCCCACATGGGGATGTAGCCAGC
>PVJI01028739.1:0-16114 GCA_004026765.1 Micronycteris hirsuta
TAAAAACACCAGATCAAATAAATGTGAAAAATAATAAGTAGGGTCTATTCACTGAAATTCTGCAAAGGCGATAGCAGCTCTGAAGCGGAATGTAGATACAGCAGAGTAACTAATTATACAGCCATCTGGCACCATTGAGATCAGGGCATGAAGGCCTCCACCTCTTAATAGTACTTTAAGGCATCATTCTCTTACTGCTGTGTGCTAATTGGTAGTCTTATGAAGGCCTGAATTACAAGAGAAGTGTGAGCTATGCTCTGCATATTCTGATTAAGATGATTAGCAGACTATTGAATACATTATAAGAACGTGTCAAACCAAATGGTTGTTTCCAACAATTTCAATAATTATAAAATAAAGATGGTAAGTACAAAAATGCTTAATTTGGAAATTATTTTCTTCAGAAATATTACCTCCTTCCCCTCTTGCATCCCACTTCTTTATTTGTTATGAAAAGTTCAAGAACTTAATAAATGTCATGCCACATCAAACTATATTATTAGGGAGAATTGTGAAAGACACATGATTTTTCTTTTTTAATGCTTGGAGTTGTGGATGAGCCACCAAGGTAAAAGGAAAGTGACAATGTGACTGAAAATGTCTTTCATGTCTTAAAGTAACTTTGGATTGTTGGCACAGCCTGCCGAGATTCAGGTATTATACTCACTGCATAAGACCTACCTTCCTTCTCAAACACATGATTGCCCGGCAGATCCCAGTTATCTCATGGATTTTGCTATTTTCTGCTGTACCCATCTGTCAGCCACTGTTTCATCACTGATATTTCTAGCTTCTCTGCTTTCTGCTGTGATTGATTCTGAAAGCAGGAGAGACAAGGAACTTTTTTCTTTTTGGGGCTGTCATTAGAAGACCTTAAAACAAATGCAGAAGGAATGTTAAGAGGTAAAATATGCATTTTTAAAACAAGAAAATTGCTCAGGCAAGTATATATAGAATTATTAAATGAACAGAAACCTCTAAAATGTATAAGATATCTAGTCATTGGGAGGGAAAATGTGCTTCTCTCTGTAATATATAGACTGACTTTCCCTCCCTCCAAGTCCTTTGGGGACTATTTATCCATGGCACTTGTCTGGCAGGCAGTTCTTACTCTAGGCTATGTGACTAACTGCCCCATTCTCCCCTGAGGGTTACACAGAGAGGCCATTCCTGTCAGATTGGCTTCCAATGGGTTTAGTTTCTTTAACATTATGTGTGCCCAGTAAAGTGTGGACATGGTCACTCCACAGGCTCTAAATCTTTGGAAGATTATTTTCAAGGCAAATCCTTTTAAACTGTTATAAAATGAACTGTTTTATTTAAAATGATGGGAAGGAATAACAGAGAAAACCCTAAGGATCACCTTCCTGATAAACTCAGGGAATAAGACATTCTCTAGCTAAGGATAACACACCAATTTTGTGAGAGAAAAAGCTTTAATCTAAGAAACAAAGTATACTAAACATATTCATTTGGTATATCTGATAAACACTACCAAGATTCAATCTCTAAATCATGTATTTAATATAACATGCAAATTACTACCAAGTTTCTACATCATACCCCTTAATTCTTGAGTTGTGTCTTTAGGTTCATGTATCTTTGGTACATTTTCTTCAAAAATGCAGAGAAATACCTAATGTCTATATGACTAGCATAGGCAATCAACTATTCTCGTGATGAGATCAAATTTATTTTGTAAACTTGTAAAATAAAATACATTTAGCTCAAATTCTTTTTGTTTCAGAAAGATGGTCACCTTTTCTAACTAGTTATGTGGAAGATATTGCTTATATCTTAATTTTGCACATAACTCATGACTATTAGAAGATTAAGAAAACATGAAAGATTCCTTCTAGTTTATGAATTGACCTATTTTAATACTGAATAGTTTTCCCATTCTTATTTGTTTTCTGTCTAATTAAAATGTTGACACATATACTGACACACAGTAGAATTAGAGTTTTTAACCTGAGGTACATAGACTCATTTTAAGGTCTTTAATATATTTAAATGTTATGGAATATTTACTATGTGTATTTTTTTCCTGAGAATTTGGCACTCAGCGTTAATAAAATTTGCATACCCCAACAGCTATTGAGAACCCCTGCCATAGAATCAGCCATGATATATATTCACATTCTTTTAGTTGCATGAATTATAACCTTACACAGAGGAAAAGAATTCCCATTAGAGCTATTAATTCAAAGAATTCTAGAACAAAAAGATAAGACAGACTGAATAATTTCAGTGTTTTTGTTGGCGTCTCTTCACGAGCACCATTGTACTTTGCTGATGAATAACAAAAATAGAACACTTAGCCTCCATTATGAGTTCCGCACTGTGCCCTCCTGGTTTCCCATAGTGAAGTCTTGATTTCCAGTAGCTCAGAATGGGACCGTATTTGGAGACTTTTATAGAGGTAATTAAGGTCAAATGACGTCAAACAGTGGGCCTATTCCGATATGACTGATGCCCTCATAAGAAGAGAGGATTCGGACATAGATGTGTACAGAGGGACGGCCATGTGAGGACAGAGGAGGAAGATGACCATCTCCATGCTAAGGGAGATATCTTAAAAGAAACCAATCCTGCTGACACTTTGATCTAGGAAATAGGAGAAAATACACTTTTGTTATTGTAGCAACCTGAATTTGTGGAATGCTGTTTTCTAATAAGAGCTATGGAGAAAAATAACATTCAAATGGTGTGATTTGCCACTCCACTAACTGGCAACCATTGTGATGTAAAAGCATATTGGCAATGCAGTGGTAAGCTAGAATCATAAGCCCTTGCCTTCATGGTGCTTATATTTATTTTTCCTTTCATTTTAATTTCATTTAATTTTAACTTATCTTTATTTTTTATTTTTTATTAAATTTATTGGGATGGCATTGGTTAATAAGATTACATAAGTTTCAAGAGTACATTTCGATGACACCTGATTTGTCTATTGCATTGTGTGCCCACCACCCAAAGTCAAATCATCTTTGGTCACCATATACTTTGGCCCCTTTATGGTTCGCTATGTCCATACTCCCTCCCCCCTGGTAACCACCATACTGTACTCTTTGTCTTTGAATTTCAGTTTTATATCCCATATATGAATGAAATCATATGTTTCTTAGCTTTTTCCGACTGCCAAATTTCACTTATTATATCTCAAGGTCCATCATGTTGTTGCAAATAATATTTCATCTTTTCTTACAGCTGAATAGTGTTCCATTGTATACATGTACCACATCTTTATCCAGTCATCGAGAGAAGGACACTTCAATTGTTTCCATGTCTCAGCTGGCCACCATGAGTAATGCAGCAATGAATAGAGGGGTGCATAATCTTTGCAAATAAGTGTTTTCAAATTTGGGCGGTTGATACCTAGAGGAGGGATGTCTGGGTCATATGGTAACTCTATTCTTAGTTTTTTGAGGAACCACCAAACTGTTTTCCATAGTGGCTGTACCAGTTTACATTCCCACCATCAGTGAATGAGAGTTCCTCTTTCTTCACTCCCTCTCCAACACTCGTAATTACTTGTCATGTTGATAATAGGCATTCTAACTGGTGCAAAGTGGTATCTCATTGTGGTTTTGATTCTCATTTCCATAATAGCTAATGAAGTTGAGTATCTTTTCATATTTCTGTTGGCCATTTGGATGTCTGCTTGGAAGAAGAGTCTATTCAAGTGCTCTTTACTTTTTTAATTGTATTATTTGTTCGGTGTTGTGTTGTATGAGTTCTTTATATATTTTGGATATTAGCCCATATTGGAGCTGTTGTTTGCATACTATCTCCCATTTGGTTGATTACTTTTTTGTTTTGATGATGGTTTCCTTTGCTGTGCAGAAGCTTTTTAATTTGATATAGTCCCATTCATTTATTTTTGCATTTACTTCCCTTGCTTTATGGCCAAATTCACAAAATCTTCTCTAAGATGAACATCCATAAATTTAGTACCTATGTTTTCTTCTATGTAATTTATCATTTCTGATCTTATATTTAGGTCTTTGATCCATTTGGAATTGATTTTTGTACATGGGGACAAACCGTAATCTAGTTTTGTTCTTTTGCATGTGGCTTTCCAATTTTCCCAGCACCACTTAATAAGAGAACTTCTTTTCTCCATTGTACGTTTTTTGTGTCCTTTGTCTAAAACATTTTTACCATGTACATGTGGTTTTATTTCTGGCCTCATAATTCTATTTCATTGGTATGAAGCAAGCCTTGTGCAACTTATAATTTTGAGCATTATTAGTATTCATAAAGAAAATAGATTGGCAATGAAATGAATCTATAAAATGCATTAAAATAAGAGGATAATGATTATTAAGTACATGTAAGTTTAGAGTAGCCCTAACAAAATTTGGAAGGATTCAGAGAGTAAAATAAAGAGAGAACTACATGGTGGATAATAAATAATAATAATAATAATGAAAGAGGACATTCAAAATAGGAGAAGTCTATAAACTGAATTAGGGAAAGTAACAGCACTAAGGGTAATTTTGAAAGAAAACCACCAAGAATAAATTATGAGTGACTTACACTAGCTTTCAGGAGTTTTAAACCAGCGTATCTTTCTTACTTTTTAACTCACTAACCCTCCATATGAAAACTCTGCTTGAAGCAACTGAAACTAATGACAGTGAGAGAACACACTTTGCACTTCGTCTTTGCTCTTGCTCAATTTCTCTGCATCTCCCAAACCACCAAGTATTAAAGGTTCAGTTGTCCCTTTAAATATGGACCTATTACCATTATTTTTTGTGTTGCTATGGTCTCTCTCCTTCAGAGCAAAGTGAAAGAAATGTTAAGTTCAGTTATGAAAAACAATTACTTGGATAAGAAAACAAAAGTAACTAAATTGTATATAGCAAGTACACACTAGGTAAGTAGAATAATTGACCTACGTTTCTAAAGAGTAGCTATTCAGAGCCACTAGGCTACATGAAATAAATCTCTACTTCTTATTTCATAATGAAGCTAGGCAAAAGCACTTTAGAACACAGCTACAGTTTTTTTTTTTTTTTGAGACTCATTTGTTTTAATTTAGATTATTTGTGTTTCAAGTAACAGAAAAGAATCCAAACTTAAGTAAAATCAGTGGGCTTATTATTAGATTTGTTATGGGTTTCAAGGATTAGAGTAGCAGAAAAATGGGCAATCCTAAGAAAAATTCTTTAGCCAGACATTAGAAAGCTGATGGGATTTGTTATCTTTCAGATCTGTTTCTCTCTGCTGTTTCATTCTTCTCTTTGCACAGATCAGGTTTCTGTGCTCCCTAGCTCACTTGGTAGAAAAATTTACCCCTTCTTTTCAAGGGACTTGTCTAACAGAGCTGCGAATGTCTTCACTCCAACTCTCGATTGCTTACAATTATAACTTTATTGGCCATGTTGGCTCAATAGTCAAATCTCGAACAACAAAAGTAGCCTGGAAGTTAGATGACCATTACATGAATATATTTGTAGAACATTCACCACGTCCGCCTTGTGTCCATGTGGATTTCAGGGTGTGGGGAGAGGACAGTTTTTATGACAGAAGTAATGGCAGAAAACAACTCAGCAGGTGTCCAATAAAACAATTTTGTGTGCATCAAAACTAAGTTGATTACTTACTCCTTTGAAATATGGGATTGTACTTTTGAGACTTAAAACAGTCTGCTTCAGATGATTGACTTATGCTTTTATGAGTTGATACTTTGTCTCTTTATCACTGCTGAGCACCCCCGTGTTAAATACTGTCTTAAATAATATAGACTACCTCCTTCATTCCAGTTTCTTGGGCTCAACTCTTCCCTGCATGGTCTTACAAGACATTTACTTTTCAACACACAAAGATATGCACACACACACACATACTCATCTTAATTACCTAATTCATCTTATTTCTTTCTTTGACTTTTGGTTAGTCTTACTTACCTCTTTCTAATGCTTCAACTGATATTATGTTTGCTTGCATTCTTTTTTTTTCTTCCTTTGTTTTTATTGTTGTTCATGTATAGTTGTCTCCATTTTCCCACCATCACTTTTCACCTCCACCTTCCACCCTCAATCATTCCCCTCCTTGGCTTCGTCTATGGGTCCTTTATGTTCCTTGATGACCCTTCCCCTTCTTTCCCCCGGTATCCCTCCTCCCCTCCCATCTGGTCACTTTCAGTCTATTCCACGTTTCCATGCTCACATTTCTATTTGGTTCATTAGTTAGTTTTGTTCATTAGATTTATCTTATAGGTGAGATCATATGGTGTTTGTCTTTCACCGACTGGCTTATTTCACTTAGCATAATATTCTCCTAGAGGACTTCCTTCCTTTTTTTGCTGCATAGTATTCCATTGTGTAAATGTACCACAGTTTTTTGATCTACTCATTTACTGATGGGCATCTAGGTTGCTTCCAGCACTTAGCTATTGTAAATTTTGCTGCTATGAACATTGGGGTGCATAGGTTTTTTTAAATTAGTGTTTCAGGAATCTTAGGGTATAATCCCAGCACTAGAATTGCTAGGTCAAAAAGAAGTTCCATTTTTAGATTTTTGAATAAATTCCATACTGTTTTCCACAGTGGCTACACCAGTCTGCATTCCCACCAACAATGTACTAGGGTTCCCTGTTGTCCACAACCTGGCCAACACTTAATGTTTGTTGACTCAGTTATGATGGCCATTCTGACTGGTGTGAAGTGGGGTCTCACTGTGGTTTCAATTTGCATCTCTCTGGTGGCTAGTGATTTCTTGATGCATTTGTTCTTTTTCCTCTAGACATGAGGACTCAAGTTGCCTGGGTCTCATGCACTCTTAACCCTCATTACCATACCCAAGAGCTGGTGAGCTTATGTATTGAAATGCTTGATGCTGTCTTAATTTTCTTTCTTTTAATTTAAATTATTTTTACTTTATTATTTTTGTGTGTTTCATGATGTTTTTAACTTTCTTCTTGTTGTTAAAGTATAGTTGTCCCCACTTTCCCCCCACCACTGCCCCCCACCCCAGCCATCCCCACTTCCCACCCTTGATCCCTCCCCCACCTTTGGTTTTGTCCATGTGTCCTTTGTAGATGTTCCTGAAAACCCTTCCCCTTTCTACCCCTGCCCCCCCGACACACATTATCCTCTCCCACCACCTTGAACGTGTCTGATCTCGTCTGTCTTAATTTTCTTTTATGGAGACTCTTATCAGAATTTATAAACAATTTAAGATTTAATAGAATTGCAGAATATATAAAGACCTCAATCCTCTAGGGAGAAAATAACTTTGCCTCCAAAAACATTTTGCTGGTTAATGTCTTTTTTAGAGCACTTTGTGTTAAAAAAATATTCTTAAAATATTTATTAAGTAGCCATCATCACCTGACAGTAGGCTATGAATGAGAAAATGATCAGTGAAATCTGACATGGCCTCCACAAAGCCTATTATCTAATATAAAAGAAAGATATAAAAAAAGCAACTAATAAATAAGTTAACACACATAAGTTGAATTTTAATAAAAACTAAAACAAATAGCATAATATTTTGTACACAGAGGGGAAATACTTTCTAATATTCAAGAGGCTTACCATAAATATATAAAACACCAAGTGATGGAGAAAATCATAAAAATAGCAAAAGTTAGTTATCACAAGATGTATTTCATAACCATTGTTTACTAATTACAATTACTTGATTTACCTCCTTATTCTCTGCAGCTGCTATGTGTTAGCCTTTAACCAAAAACTTTACAGATTTTTATCTTCATCTATCAATCTGCCTTTTCTTTTCTTTTATATTTTTTGTTTTGGAAAAATTTTAAAGTATTTCATAGTTGAGGAAATACATAATTTACCTCTAACTCCTCTAAACTGATGAAAAATTATCTCACCAAGGGTTTTTCCAAATGTCTACTATCTTGAAAGAAATTCCAAATATCATGATATTTCATGTACAAATATTTCAGTTTATTTCTAGAAATTATAAGGTTTTAAACATAGCAACATTAACGCATTTTAAAAATTAACAATAATTAGCCTGGCTGGTGTAGCTCAGTGGATTGAGTGCGGGCTGGGAACCAGAGGGTCCCAGTTCGATTCCCAGTCAGGGCACATGCCTGGGTTGCGGGCCGGGTCCCCGTGAGGGCCATGTGAGGAGCAACCATACACTGCTGTTTCTCTCCTTCTCTGTCTCCCTCCCTTTCCCTCTCTCTAAAAATTAAAAAAATAAATAAATAAATAAATAATTAACAATAATTATTTTATGTAATGATTTACCTAATATCATATCATTTATCAACATCAAATGATAAATGTTTCTAACCCTCTCACAATTCCCTTTCTACTTTGAATCAAGTTCCTAGTTAGGTTATAAAATTCAAATGTATTTTTAAAATATAGATTCTCTTTTCTTTTTTCTAAATGTATTGTTGACTTTCTATATTGGAAATATTTGTAGAAATTTAAAAAAGGTTTGTCAAAATATTTCTAACAGCATTTTCTATAATCTGGTTTCTATTTTATTAATTTAATATCCTTTAAAATAGTTCTCCCTTGTATTACCTATAACTGGGATGCTTCATCAAAATGATATGTACTACTTGACAGGGGTACTTTGTAGGTGGCAGTGTGTGCCTCCATTCAGAACCACACAATGACGAGAGGTGTCTTTGTAATGACATTAGGAGACATTGATATTGTCTAAATTAACATATTAAAAAGATGTACAACAAGGATATATTAATTTTTGTGTTAAGTTTATTAGTTATAGTATTCCTACAAGGAGGAATTTTCTCTCATTTTTTAATTAATGTGGTAAGTTTCTCTATTAAAAAACAGGATACATTTTTAATTCTCTTTATTTATTTGCTAGCTTTAAAAATATAAATAAATATTAGTTCACAAATATTCTTCAAAAAGTAACCAATTTAGTTGGTCCGACGGTTGTGGGTTATTGTTAAGCTGATTAAAAAGTAACCAATGAGGTTTATCTATTTTAAAAGTTAAGCTTTTTTTTAAAGATTTATTTATTTATTTATTTATTTTTAGACAGAAGGGAATGGAGGGAGAAAAAGAGGGAGAGAAACATCAATGTGTGGTTGCCTCTCACGTGGCCCCCACTGGGGACCAGGCCTGCAACCCAGGCATGTGCCCTGACTGGGAATCGAACTGGTGACCCTTTGATTCACAGCCCGCGCTCAATCCACTGAGCTACACCAGCCAGGGCAAAAGTTAAACTTTTTATGTGAAGTATTCATTACTATTTAATAAGTAAAATAATGTTCTAACTCAATTATTTTATAATTTTATCAACTCAGTTATATTAGTACTATTCTCAATAATTCCTTTTAAACATGAAATTGGATACTTTATTAAACACAATGGCTGGGAGATCACCATAACTAGAAACTTCAGCATCCAATGACCTCATTGGATGCTCATAAATGACCTCAAATACATTTATCTTGGGGAAACAAAAGGTAACTAGGTATGACTCATTAAACCCTGTAACTATAAGGTACAATAAATATAAAGTAATATAAAAATTGTTAAAATTTAATAGATAATTACTTGAGAGACAGAAAAAATCATTTAGATGTCAAAAATGGGTATTTTTAAAATACAAAGAACATTGACAAACACCTTGATATTAATAAGAATGTAAAATAGATAACAAAAATATATTATAATTTAGAACAGGCACATGATTCAAGATCCAGAATAAATTAGTCATTAGAAACTACATAAGAAATCCCATTTGAAGTTCCAAGTTTGCAAAACGACATACTTTCTCCAAAATACTTCTTGGAAGCTTTTTAACAATCACCGTGGTTCCTTTTGTATCTTACTACTTAACTGTTGGAGAGTATGAGTGGGAGATTTATTAATTCAAGTTTTTTTAAGATAAAAATCTCATAGAATTGTAACTATTTTATTCTTTATATTAAAAGTGAAAGCAATATAAAAATTTTAGAAATCAATAAGTCATTCAAAGTTTATCATCCATAAATTACTAGTTTTACAATTTAGGGAATATTTTCTAGATTTTACTATGAAATATGGAGTAAGATAAACAGATGATGACAAAATCAATTTTATTATATTAATACAATAAAGTTATATCAGACATGCTATTTTAAATGAGCATTGCATTTGTTCTTTCTCAAAATAAGAAAATATGCAAATAAAACAATTTACTGAAATTAAAATGAAATTCTATTTATTTGGAAAGATGTCAGTTTTAAATATTCACTTGGAATAATGGGGGATATTTCGAATTATTACATTGCTTTATTTTTGTATTACTAGGTATTTCTTTAATAGACACTCCAATTATTCAACTACTTATGAGATTATCTTTCCTTATATACATTCACACGTCTCTAGCTTACCAAGATGTTTAATCAAATTTCAATAGTAAGATTGGGTGCTTATCATAATTAACTATCACTAGTTTTATTATAGCTATGGTAGATTTTTGTTTGTTTTGTTCTGTTTCAGTTTCTTTTAATCCATCCCTTGCTTGGTTGGGTGTTAGGACTCAGCGGTTCTTTTAACAAGTGCTCAATGTGGCTATATTTGGGGACTGTGAGGATGTTTGAAAATGTCTTAAAGTTGCCTTATACTTGAATAACAATTTGACTAGGTAATAATTTTCTGGCTCACGTTATTCTTTCAAAGTCTGACAAATATTGTTCCATTTTCTTCCAGGTTTCTTTGCTGCCTTGAAGAAAACCTGATGTTTTTCTCTTTTCGGTGGTAAGTTCTACATTAAGGAATCTTTCCTTAGTCTTTGATATTCAATAATTTATAAGATGCATTCATCAGGATCTCTTTGTTTTGTTATGCATTATAACATATTTATTACATATATGTTTGTGAATATATTATACATGAATAATGTTGCTAAACACATGAGGACAAATGTTAAATAGCTTTCTTTCTTACATCTTAAGCTAAACTAATGTTAATGGAACAAAAATTTTATGGATTAGAAGACAACCTAGGACAAGGTTCCAGTTCTCCAACTGTTACAACATTCCCATCCCAGCCCTTTCCTCGGAATACAAAATTCGTGTACCTGAGAGTACCTGCAGCATGGGCTCTGGAATCTTATTTAGCTCTGGAAGCCTATGAAACTTTCTCCCATGTAAATAGGAAATAAATGTATCTAACTGATATTTTCTTATTAAAGGCATGGATATTGGTAAGTCATTTATTAATGCAGATTTGTATACATAATAGCTTGAAAGATGAACGTGATGATTTAAAATTAAGAAAAAATAGGAAATTAAACAATGAAAATTGAAAAAAGGACGCAATAGGAATTTCCAATGAACATGTCTGAACACAAAATTTTATATTTTTATAAAATCATATATGTCCTAATCTTAAAATTGCAGATTATTAAATGTTACACTTCTATTTTTATGTAATGGTACTCAGTTGTAATTTCTATATTTTAAATAAATTTTAATTCACAATTTTCCATAAAACGTCAAGAGAAAAACATAAATATAGATATATTTGAATCCATTTCAAAGCAAAGCGTGCTGTAGGCTGCTTTATGATCTCACTGAATCAGAAGACTGCATAATAAAAAAGACCAATATTTTTGAACATACCAAATGCATGTCATTTTGTTCTTTATATTAGATCTTTCAAATGAATTGCTTTTTTTAAAGTTAAACTCATGTTTGAACTAATTGTGGAAATATGAGCTTTAAAGATATGATTTTATTGAATCTGGGCAAGATTGAAATGTAATTAAAATAATAAATGAAACAGTAGTAGGTTTTGATATGAACAAGGAAAATTAATTCTTCCTTAGAGGCCTGAAGGAACTCATAATGCTCTTTCTTAAGTGACTAAAGACTGTTGAATATGAGAATATATTTTTGAATAGAGCTGAACTTAGTCACTGGCAAAAAATTAAAATAACATAAAGTCAGAAGACTAAACAAACTACACAGATGTGATATGATCCTAGGAAAGATCATTTACATCATAGTGGTGACTGTTTCTTTCTGTTTTTTTTTCAGTGAATGGCCAAATAAGAGGGTTAATAACAGAATATGGACTTATGGTGTACTACTCAGTACAATGAACCTTTTTATTAAAATTGCTATATTTTTATGATTCAACATTACCACATTCATCAATGCCAAACTTGATTTTTATCATACAAAAACATTAGCAACTATCCCCTTAAGTATTTGCTTTGTTAAAATCTTTCTCTGTTAACATCTATTTATTTTGGAACGCAAAGGATTATTTTATAACATGCCACTTTTATTATTTCAACTTAGGGAAATTTTGAGAAAGAGCACATTTCCATAACCTAAGCGAAGTGTATGTGTGAAGGAAGGTCACACATTGAGTTAAATAATGTTTCACTATTTAGTTCAAAGGGAATTTTCCAGAAGCTTAAGCATATGCACCATACTAATGAGGAGAGGGGAGAAAGGAAGTACAGATGATCAGATATGTGGAAAAGAAAATTAGTTCCTAGAGGGACTGAGCCCTCATTTCATGTTTCTGTGCTTGAATTGCATCTGTCAGGTTTTGTGACTCAAATTCCTTACTGAATGGATAGTCCATTCTTGCTGGGGAAAACCCCCATCCTCCTCCCTTTAAAACTGAGTAGGCTGTATTTCATAGAGCAGTTATACTCTGGCAGGGTGCATTTATTGATGGAATGATGTTGATAGCTATTCACTAAAGTCCATAGCTTACACTAGAATCACTTCCGGTGTTGTACCGCGCTACGAGATTTGCCATTCATCTGCCGTTGTTGTATTCTATAAGTAATTTCACTGCTCTAAAAATATTCTGTGCTCCAGCGATTTGTTCCGCCCCTCTTCTGTGCCAACCCCATCCCCAAACCTAACCCCTGGTAGTCACTTATTTTTTAACTCACTCTCTAGTCTGACCAAAAATTCCCCTTTGGTGGATGGTATTTATCTTTCAGTTTAAAAACTATGGAGTTATTACAACACATAGTAATTTTAAGCAGGAACGTATACATGGAAGTGGGACCCATATATTTTTATACAAAAGGGCTCATGGTGTGAACATTTAAAAAATGGATTTAAAGCCCGGCTGGTGTAGCTCAGTGGATTGAGCGTGGGCTGGGAACCAGAGGGTCCCAGTTCGATTCCCAGTCAGGGCACATGCCTGGGTTGCAGGTCAGGTCCCCAATGAGGGCCATGTTAGAGGCAACCATACATTGCTCTTTCCCCCTCCCTTCTCCTCTCTCTGATACAGTTTAAAAAAAAAATAAAAAATGGATTTAAGACTATAATATATTGGGAAGGAGCTCTGAAATAAAAATTTCTATAGCTGGGAAATTTTGAGGTATCCATAGCTGAAGGTGAAGAGAGATATCCTGTAAGCCCACTAAATTTTTATAACATATAGCAGGTAGCCTACCTAAATGAAAAAGAAGCCGTGTTCAAGTAACTTTCTGAATTGCAAAGATAGGTCACTAGTGCTTACCCTTTCTCTTTTCTCAACACCACAAGCTTGATCACCAGATATGAATTTCAAGGTATTGTTTAAATTGATATGATATAAAAACAAAGGGATGTCTCATTGAAAATGTCTAAACCTATAATACTAAATGCAAACTTTTTACCTGTGTAGTTATTTTAGATATGATTATGTAAAACAAATTATATTTCATAAATAATGGGTTCCTGACAGGTTTTTACATTTTGTCCTCCCTAAGATAATGTTGAAAACTTTATAACAGAAGATAACCAAGTGTTGCTCTATTGGTTAGAGGCAGATTCTGCAATGCTTTCAAGATTCTCAGGTTCTTGCCTGAATTTACTGTGTAATGCTTTTATCTACCTTGGTCAGAACTGGCTTGCCATTTCTTTGTATCAGGGCCTTTATCACCAGGCCATGCATTAATTAGAACAGTGTATGTGTTTTGGGAAATGGTTCTTGCATGGACTGTGTGGGTTGTCACCACGTGGTCCCCAAGGAGATAATTGGGGTGTTTCCAAACTCTTCAGTGTTTCTAAAGCCAGAGTGAGCTTCTGGCAGTTGTTTCTTCCTTCTACTCATCATATACATTCTAGGCATCCCAGGTGACGTAGGCGTTTTTTTATGACCTTCAATTACTCCCTAATTGTCAGCTGATGTTTACCCTCAGCTGATCTGTTCCCTTGTAGGTGTCTTCAAAAGGCAAAACCTTGCACCTTGGCTAACAGCATGATACTTTCCCTTGTGTTTGGGTGCAAGGTCCAGTGATGCCACATTTGCCCCTGTTTGGAACTGGGGCTTACACTTTCCATTGGAGTGCAAGTGAAATGGAAGATGGAGAAGCTGTAGTAAACATTATGCAGTCAAATCAGGATAGTGCTTTGGCCGGGAGTATTTGCATATGAAACTCTCTAGCTCCTGAGCCTGGCTGTGCTGTGTCAGCTGCCTTACATTCTGGCATGCCAACTCTCAGGGCCTCTGAGGATACAATAATATAGAAAATGTAAACAAAATGTGAAGACGGGTACACTACAGTTATTTTGGAAAATAATAGCTTTAAAACGCCTCTTTCTTTGTTGGATGATGTTAAGTCAGGTATATGTAAATCTGATTTTGTTCCTGCTCAAAAAATCTGAAGTACAGAAATGTCATAAGTCTTAGTGCCAAATTTGGCTCCCTCCAAAATACTCTGGAAAGGCCTGAAACTTACTGCACCACGGTGAGCAAAATGACAATACATTAGATGGGCCTTGTTTCACTTTATTCCTGATTAGGAGAATAGGAAGTCTTCTCATTTGGGAGACTAGATATTTAAACTTCTTTGATGTAGTTGAGTTATGAGAGAAAAGTGAATCAACAAGAGATTGACATTTTTTCTTTAAAAACAATGGTATTTCTAATAATAACAACCATAAATGTAATAATGCACGTAAAAAAAGATAAACCAACTTTTATGAGCACCAGGTTCTGCCTTCTAACTTCAGCTAGTTCTCATAGTATTCCACTGAGGCATGTCATATGTATCCACATTTTAAAACAGAGGAATCTAAGACTTTGAAATGTTAAATCTTTTGTTCAAGAGCATCTGGTTACCAAATGGTAGAGCCAGACAAAATCCTAAACCCACATTACTCCAAATTCTACTCTACAATGCCTTTAATAAACCAGATATAATGATATTATTTTTAAATACCAAATTTACAAAAGAAATTTACATAGATGACTTGAGATAATCATTTAGCAAAGAAATATGCTTTATGTTGTTCTCATGTACTTAAAGATATTAAATAAAATACATTTTTGGAAATATATGTATAGTATATTATATATAAATAATATTAATCTATAATACTTAGACATTTCTCTTATTTCTATTCTATAGTGAATATTAAAGAAAACATTTCTTTCTCTTTTTTAATTATAATATCATATATTAGTTATTTTAGATATCAAAGGAGAACTATACTAAGAGAAAATTTTAATCATTCTATCGTTCTACCTAGAGGTTCTCAATGATAGTCCACTGAGATTCTTTACCTAAGTTTGTATTCATAAAAATGCACACTCCCACACAAACATTTAATAATTCCTTTAATATATTTTACATAACTGGAATCATACTTAATTTTCCATTTCATATCATATCATGTGTTATACAAATATTACATTATGAATCAAAACTATAATAAAATGTTATCTGTCATAATCTATAAAATATTTTCTGCCCTGCTAGATTATGTTTCCAAAACCACTTAATTAATCATGAAATATTAGAATACTCTCTTCTAAAACCAAAAACAAGATAAGGATACAATCTCTCTGTAATATAAAATTCATCTTGGACAGAAATAAATTAAATAGTTATTAATAATTAGTATGACAGTCTACCTAGAATATCTAAGGGAAGACAATGAAAAGATTATAGAATTAATGAAGAATCAGCCACATATTATGTTAAAATTTTATTTTTTTTAATTATTTTATTGTTGTTCAATTACAGTTGTCCGCATTTACCCTCCCCCCACCCCACCCCAGGCAAACCCACCTCCCTCCCTTGCTTCCACCCTCCCCCTTGGTTTTGTCCATGTGTCCTTCATTGCAGTTCCTGAATACCCTTGTCCCCCTTCTCCCCTTCCCCTTCCCCTCTGGTTACTGCCAGAATG